>AZLU01000136.1:0-112330 GCA_002224055.1 Pezizomycotina sp. ARF18
CGTTACCGTAGCTAGATAATAATAGTAAGTAAATTATTACTAAGTAGTACTTTATAAGGTTTTAAAAATTATCGGTATTTTAGAGATATTTCTATAATAATAAAGTATACTAACGCGCTTAAGTCTAAAATCTAAGAATTATCGTAATATTATTAATTATATTTTAATTATTAAGATTTTAAAAAGAAGCCTATTAAGCTTAGTTTTATAAAGATCTCTCTAATTAATAGTATCGTTAATAAATTATTAATTTTAAGATTATTAATCTATTTATAGATTTTTAATCTTATAACCGTTATTCTATTTATTACTAATCGTTTATATATATATTTATTTTTTATTATAAAATTCTTACTTTTATCTATTACTATATATTTTAGTTTTATAGTTTTTTTTAATATATCTACTTATTATAGTCTAGTAGTTATATTAATCGTTAAGTCTATTTATTAATAAGTTAGTTAATCCTTTAAATAAGCGTTTTTTATATAGAAATAGACTAAGATAGCGAGGTATAAGATTAATATTTTTATTATTATATTTAGCGATATAGTTAGTTTTAGTATTTAATATTAATAATTATTAACTAATTAATTTATTATTTTTATATTAGGCCTTTAATATAAAGTAGCTACTATAGTATATTTTAAATAATTAGTCTAGCGAGTTAAAATATTTTTAATAATATATTAAATAGTAAGGTTATACTATTAAAAAGTTTTAATTAAATATTATCGTTAATTAATTTTAAAGTAGTTTTATAAAGCTATTAATATATAAGTTATAATTAAAATAGTAAGCGGTAATATCTTATTCTTTTATATTCTTATAGCGTAGAACTCGTTAATTAGTTATACGCGTATCTATTAATTAATACTAATATTAAATTTATTTTTAATAGCGGTTACGGCTTTAATTATTAATATATCTTAATTAATTAGTTATTAATAGGTAGTAAATAGAGAACTATAAGTAAGCTTTATACCTTATTACTCTTTTTATACTAGGCTATTTACGCGGGTTAGTTAATCTTAACGTAATTAAAATAATCTTTAATTAGTTAAAACGCGTTTTTAGTATTATTATTAAAGTAGAATATAGACCGGCTTATACTTTTGATTTAACGATAGTACTAGTAAAGTATTTCTAGGCGTTAGTAAATTAAAATATAGCTTTAATATCTAAGAGCTAGCGCGCGGTAGTTTAAGATAGTAAAAACGTTTAATAGTTTATTATTTATAATAGGTAAAGAATTTATAAGTTTTAAAAAAATTATTTAATATATATAATCGATTAAGAGATATATAATAATTAATAGCTATAGTCTATAATAAAGGTAAAAATAAGCTATAGATTATTATTTTTATTATTAGATTTTCTCTATTATAGGTATTATTAGTTATATTTATACTTCTTTAAACTTTATTATATTCAGATATTAATTACTATAAATAATAGTATATTAATATTATCGTTTAATATTATCGGCTATTTTTATTATTAAATTTTATCGAGAAGAGTATTAGCGAATATAATTTTCTATTTATATTAGTATTATTAGAAGATTATAATAATTTATAATCTCGCTAAGCTAAAATTAGAGATTTATAGTAGGGTAATATATATATCTTATAGAATTTTTATTAGCTTATTAATCTACGTTCCTCGGTACTAGAATTTTCGTTTAATATTATTAATTAACTACTAAATTAAGTATATGCTCGGCTATCGGAGTACCTCGCGTAAGATTATATATTATACTAGCCTTAAACGTTAGCTTTTTAGTATATTATCGTAATATATAAGTAGTAAACTAATTTATTAGACTTAAGCTCTCCTCGACGGAGCTTAATAGATAAGAAAATAAGATAATAATTAATAATTTAAATTTAAATTTTAAGAGATTATATTATAACTTTAATTAGTTAAAGAGTAGTAGAAACGTCTACCGGGCTTATAACCTATTAGAGTACCGTAGAGAGGGATCGATTCATTATATTAATTAATCGATAAGGATAGGAGGAAAGCTCCCCTATTTATATATAATAAGGCATATATATTGATCTATGGTAATGGTGTTCCTACAACTTCGATGTCCACTTTCGAGTTGGGAATTTCCAGCTTGAATTGGTTGTTAGCCTTGGTGTTGAGTCATGAGGGTAAAGTCAACCTTGAGACTGGTATTTGATGGCAGTCCAGAACCTTTTTTCAGCTCCTCTTCCAATGCCCTGCGAAGGAACAATCGCAACCTTCCTTAGACGTGCCGGTCTATAAGTGTTCTCATCGACATTCGCTAAGCATCGGCCCTCTTCGCATCTTTTATGCAACGTAGGTGCTTCACCGAAATTTATTGCTGCTAGATTAGCATATAGCCGCGGGGCTTTTGCCTCGAACCTCCGAACATTAGCTGGACACCGGGATGTGGCTTTAAAACTCAACGGCAAATCATCGAGGTGATTCCACTGATTGCTGCCTTGTCTTGCAAGGAAAGCCTGTGCAACCGCTCCAAGTTGTTCATCCAGACGTGTAGAGATTCTGCCAGTCTGGAACCGTTCGTCGAACCATGCTTAGTATACCAGCCCGTACGTGACTTTTCTTGAGCTAATTGGTCCATGGCTGACTGCCGCTTGAAACGCTTCACCGAGGAATCTGATCGATAGTGACCTTGGTTAAAACATTCCTTCCCTGTTGCGATGCACCCGAATTTACGAACATCGTTGGTTTATGCAGACCTTCTCCGGGCTCGTAAGGTATGAGTTAGATAAGAGCCCTATTTGCGTCTTCGAGCATCTTCACGATACCACCCCAATTGTGGTCATCTGCCAATAAACACTGCAACCGACCGTACCATAGGAAGAAGACCCGCTGGAGATAACGTGTCGTCAAAGGCAGTTTTCTGCCGCGGTCAAGCATGAAGAATAATTTCCCAGGATTGAACTTTAACAGGCCTCTGAAAAAAACTGTTGAATGAGGCCGAAGTACAGCCAGGTGTGATAGAATGAAATGTAGTCGTCGAACCTTGTCGCTTTCAAGCTGCCGTCACGGTTTATGCAGCGACCTTTGCTTACGTCAAATTGTCGGCGGTCCGGATACTGGAAGAAATCGCCTCCATCGTAAATAGTCTCATAATATGGAAAGTCAATGGATATAAATGGAGGTCGTTCTGGAAGAGTTACGTGGTCCATGCTGGAGAGCTGATCTATCCCTTCCTCCTTGAGGAAATCGACGAAACACTGCAAGACAGTATACCACTTAAATTCGCGCAGCTGTCGGTATTTGCAGCTTTGTTGCTATTCAATAGCTCTATTGAGCTTGAGTCTGACAACGCAAAATCTATTACGAGTTGTGCCTAGAATGGCCGCATCTCTCCCGCGGTTTAGTGGATGCCGAGTTGCACGTCAGCCATAAATGGAGCTCCAGGCTGCGCTATCTTAGCCATATGTTCTACCTAGCTCTCTTTAAATTCCCTAGATGGCGCGGAGTCTGCTACGAGCTCGAGCTTCACCGGGCGTACACGATATTGGACTGGGTATGGCGAACATCTGGAAAAATAACCGAGCCCATTTTGCCATTATATGCCCCAATATGCCCTAATATGCCCCAAAATAGCAAAATTGCCAAAAACGCCACCGTGCCATATCCAGGCATAAATGGGCACACCCGTTTAAAATATAAAACCCGTTCAGAATGTAAAACCCGTTTAAAATGTAAAATATAAAATTAAACTATATAGCGGCTAGCCTTATAACTCTAAATTTTTATAAGTTTAGCTCGCAACTAATAAAATAATAGATGACGACGCCTATTATTTTATTAGTTACGAGCTAAAAATATACTGTTACTATTTTATTATAACGCGAACTAACTAACTAACTCAACTAACTCATAAGCTAACTAACTAATGCTATATAATAATACCTACCTGCCTGTCTACCTACCTGCTTACCTGCCTGCCTGCCTGCCTACCTGCCTGTCTACCTACCTATATAATATTAGTTAGTAGTTTGTAGTTAGTACTTAATAGTTAGTAGTTAGTAGTTAGTAGTTAGTAGTTAGTAGTTAGTAGTTAATAGTTAATAGTTAATAGTTAGTAAGTAAGCGTACTTATAATATCGTACTTAAAAAAAAATAAAAAGCTGAGTTCGAATATTAAAAAAAAGTAGGAATCGATTAAATTATAAGTTATTCGCGTACGTATATAGTGTATTTTATTTTTTTTAGCGTGTTTCGGCGCTACGGAGTCTTATTTTACTTTATTTATATTACTTTTAAGGTATAGTGCTTTATTTTGCTTAATTTTAACAGGTATAGGTACATGTTATTAATATTTTTATTAATTTTTAACAGCTAACGGTATAAAACGACATAAAACGATATAGAATAAGCTTAGAATAGTAAAATGACCTTAGGTTTATTCTGAAGTCAAGGGCATACACGAATGTATCCGGAACTTTTCCTGATGAATATACCTCGGGTACCGATCCCTGATCCTGACTTCGCCAACTTGAGCGAAGAAGAAATAGCATCACGTGCCATACAGATTCTATTGGTAATTTTCGGGCTCCCTACTACCGAGTGTTTCATTCCAACTCCACCTACTTCTCTCTTTTCCTCTTTTCCATATATCTCACCGCAATATACGAAACCGCTCCCTATATTCTATATCACCTTTAATCATAGCTTTCTGTTCTAGATTTAATCCTCAAATCTTGACCTTCTAACATTCTTATTATTTGGTGAACAGTCCGAAAAAATATTCCAACATACGTACACGCTTATCGAGGCTGAGTTAGTTTATCCAATATTTTTAAGGAAAATTGACATATTCTCGATTTCGATGAACTGTTCGACGTAATAGACAATTGGATCAGAGATGAAACATGGCCAGATCTGTTCTTAACACGTGACCGAAAGTTAACTCGGAAGGGTTTGAACCGGCTTTCGGCCATTATATCGAACATCCAGGATGATAAAATATTGCATTCGGCACATTTTCAATTAGTCACTCTGCTGCTGAAGCATGCCTACGCCCTGGAAAAGAAGGAGGGGATGACCTGGCGCTATTACAATATCTCTCTTCGTTGCGAGGGGCTTCCTGGAGACTACGATATCTCTCGGCTGGACAATCTCCCCTATCGATTGTATTAACAAGTTTATCGCCGCAATCCAACTAACACGCAGGCTACGAGGCGTATAATGGAACACATGGCCTCGGAATTAGAGGCAGGTTTGGTTAATCCAAAAAATTCGCGGCCTTTGTTTCAATTGAGAATTTCAAAAACCGGCTCCAATACTGTCAATGGGCTTCGAGGACACTGCGCTCTATATGGGCTTCACAGCGAGGTGAGTATCTTCATTCTTCGTAAAATCCGCCAAGAATTGTCTTTGCGAGGTCTAGTTTTATATTCTAGACCAATCTCGGACTATATCGTCAAGGCGTATGAGAAGATATTGGGCCCCATGCACCCAAAGGGAGTTCAGGCGATATTAGATGCAGCAGGAGAGTCTCTGGCTTGCCAGCTACAAGTACTTGAGACTTAAGTTCGCTTCGCGTATATGGATTATTCGTTGAATACTTTTTTTGTCTATCTGGCAGTGGCTCCAGGTTTGAGCTTCGTTCGGTCTCTTCATAGATCCATCAAGCTATCCCAGGTCTTGAGTTACAGAGTATAGTCCGTTTATTGGGTCGCTTAATGGTTGATGCACTTATCCTAAAACAGAATATTCAGACTTTTGGTCTGATTGGTTGGTTTCACCAAGCGCGAAAACCCGCCCAAGCTAGATATAAGACCACCAAGATTCCCGCCCTCATAACAGGTTTTATTTCTTAAAGTTATATTAGTATCACAAAGCATTTTTTAGATCTTCTCGCATTTGTGGTATATTAATATTTGAAGCGGTTTATATATATACGCCTTACTAAAAGCTTTAATACGCAAGTCTAGCTTGCGAGCGATTTCGGGAAAAAATGAGAATAATCTCCTGCAATCCGGAGGTAGGAATAGTTCTACTTACATGACCGAGAAGGATTGGTCGCCGTATAAAGATGAAATATTATCTCTACGGCAGCAAAAGATACCACTATTGTCGGGTGTAGTGTAGTCACCATGAAAGCAACACACTGTATAATGGATAGTATAATGTAGTAATAGTAAATAGGAGTAAAATAAAGTAGTATTCAACTGACTATCCTCCTCCGAAGGAGGAGGGAGAAACTAGCTTCTTTATATACACAACTTTTGAATAGAGCTAGAGGACATCGCGCGCGTTCTACTAGGCCGCACCTCCCCGCGCGCCCCTGCCACCAAAACACGTGCGCTCTTTCTGCACGACGACACTATCCAAAATAAATCGATAATACAGGATAAGCATGGGATGGAAGCAAGGTTAGTACGAGATGGTCCTCCTGCTGATTTTGTTTTCGTGTCCCGTAGACTCTAACGCAATTTCCTAACGGTCCCTAGTATCTCACAGTACAAAGCTGTGCTCTGTAAATGGAGGAGCAGAATAAACCTGTCAAGGAACGATCGCCGGTATATTCTTCAGCAGATCAAGGCTAGGCCATATAACAGGCTACCCAAATTCATCTCCACATCGGATTGGAACTTGGTTAATAAGAAAACAATTCTAAGAATTTGGCAGAAGCGAAATGATGAACCAGGTTCGCAAAAAGGAAACCCTAGCTCTTGTGGTCATCCAGCAGGAATGAAACTAATAAACGTTGGCATGATTGGAAATAGTAATCTTTGCTCACATAGAGCCCGGTTCAGTCAGCTTACAAGCTCTACCACCGTCGCCATCGCCGCCGCCTTCTCCAGATCCTATAAGCAGCTCCTGTAATGTCAGAAGTGCACCACAAGTTTATAACTATCCTGAAGCCATGGATATCGACAACGCAATGTTTACCCCGAACAGTGTGAAGCTCCTGTGGCGCCGAAGTGGGTCAACGCCTCTCCAGATCTGTTGGAAAATCGAGTTACCTCTACTAGGACATCCGGTATGATGATCTACCTCGATAGCGACATGACCTCTAATGAAGCAGAGGTCATGTTAAACGAGGTCTTACAGTTCCTCGGAATTGATAAGGGCTTCACGTATAATGGCACAATTGCAGATCAGATACCACCGCGGCTCTCGGAAGCCGGGAGGATTCTGGGCCCATCGAGGACGCTCAGCAACATCTAAAGCATGTAATTCTCTCATCAGAGTAAGTATTCATGTTTTTTTTGCCGTTGGCGGTTTGTTCTCCTCCTATTTACACTTACTCCAACGGCCGAGAACTCAGGGATTTCAGAGGAGCATGGCTAACGTGAATCATAGAGCTAGTGCAGAAGCAAGGGTTACTGTTCTAGGCGACACACAATCCAACCGCAATGCGTTCAAAATCCCCAATTCCCACGGAATAAAAACTCGAGAGGCGCTCTTGAGTTTCGGCGAGCGAGAAAGTTGAACCGTATTGCCACTTATTATGATACCGCAGCTGGCAGATATGCCCACGTACATTCGCTTTCATACCTTGACGAATATCCTATGATCAATTTGTATTCTTTACTATTGAAAGATGTTGACAAAAAATTTAGTGAAAGAAATCCATAAAAATTTCGAAGACAACCGCGCGCTGAAGTTTGCTCAGCACCCACTCCTGTTTAGCTTAAATATATTAGAAAACTAGAAGAGTGTGCAGATGGCCGGGACCTGCTAGCAGCCTACGCCTCATCCAAACATGGGTTACTCATTTCCTGCTTCTTGGTAGAAAAGGAGTTGTGGACTGGCCATCCGTGGAGCTTGAGGCTCCGCAATCTAGCCGCTCTCCTGGACACGCTTATTACCAGGCGATCGGACTTTGAAATTACAGTTGCAGGTACGACACGGCTCATTGATGTTGATGATCAACAGGAACTCCTGGAGGTGCTGTGCCAGATACCATTTTTAAGCTATAGCGAGGACCACAACAGAAACCGCAACGCACTCATTACCTCTGGAAGGAGCCTCTTGGCATATTTAGAGGCACAGCCAGTAAGACTTCTTTCGAACCCCTTTATTTTCAATTGCTTCTTTGCTCTTTTTCCTCTGAAGCACTGTTATTTATCTTCTGAAGTTCCCGTTTGGATGGTTTCTATTTTGATTAGAAAGCTGCGGGCCCGAGCCAGACCCCAGTGAAATATAGACTAATTTTCAGAACAGGATGAAATAGTTCACGAGATAGTAGCCAGTCATACGATCGACGAAATCTATGAAAGTTTCAAAGAAAGCACTCGTTTGCTCCGCGCTGCTTCCACTTTTAAAGACACGGCATCTTCAATTAAGGACTTCATCGATCTTCAGAACAGAGCACTTCGAGGCTGGAAGGGGGTCAAAAGGTTACTTGCGGTGTTAGAAAAGAGGATTCGCTCTATGAAAGGTATGTTAAGATGGGACGCAACGTGTATTCCTCCCACGTCTCCGGAGTATCTGGAACCCAGGCATCGACGACTAAATCTCCTTCAGCAATATACCCAGCTCCTCGTCGAGGTCCAACAATTTAGCGACCTTCTAGTGTGCCCTATACAGAGCTATATTGCGGCAACAAAATAGATCCTTTGCTTCGTCTAGTAGATATGTGCTCAGTTTGGAACTTTTTATACATGCACAATCTCGAACATGCGGTGAAGGAAATGCTCCCGGCCATCTCTTCAAAATACTTCGAGCACGGTGTTCTTCACGTCGCATACTACTTTTTATCGAAATAATCCAGACCTTTAATCTCGACAGCCAGACATCGTCTCAGCTCTACGATATAAAAGTCGCCCCTTCAATCCGCAGCATACCAACAACTTCGAGTTTGGAAAGTTGTTCAGCATCACAGATGGGGCCTAGAGAAAGCCACCGAGGTATTCGGTCCCCAAAGCGAAATTTCCATATCCATCACCGATAGTATTCGAGGACTATTATCGCTCGCGGTCTGGTGACATTGTGAAGGCGTACGAGAAGACATTAGGTCCTACGCACCCGAAGGTGGTTCAGGCGATACTAAACGCAGCGGACGAGTCTTTAGTTTGCCAATTACTGATCCACGAAGTATGAATTGACGAAAGGCTCACAAAACTATTGATAATTCAAAAAATCTAAGACGCTTTATTGATCTATGGGCAACCTGTCTCTACCTGTTTTTTTTTTTTTTTTTTTTTTTTTTCCTTTTGGCCTCGGCTGTTCTGTTCTACGCTCAGTAATCATACTTCTAGTAATACCGATTCAAAGTAAAAAGAAAAGAGAGATGATGTATAGTTTTGCAATTGCGAATAACTATGCATCATTGAATACGCTTAAACCAACGGGGAAGCCGGTCCACCCATAGGATTCCAAGGCGTGGATCGTATTACTTATTCACGTAAATCATGGCCGATTGCATCTATTCGGTGTTCCGGGGGGACGCCTGACTTTTCTGAAACGATTTGGAGCCAGGGCCTGCCGTTGTGTAACTCAGAAATAAAAATAACAATGCTTTAGGCGGCCGTGGATCCGCAGCCTTGTCGGAAGGCTTTCAGCCAAAGTATAAGGGACGACGAGTGGCAAAGAATGTTAGAATTTGACACCAATGGTACCAACTTTTAATGATAAATCCCATTGTTTTTGCTACTCTCTTATTCGCTGCAAAGACCGATGAAATCACCAGAAAAAGATGAACTTTCAAGCCGTCGATCCGTCGACCGGTAACGCGTCCAGGTCATACTTAACATCCGCGCACTGGGAGCCCTACCGACAAGAAATCCTATCGTACCGCCTCAAGAAGGTGAAGCTGCAAGGTATCCAAAGGGCCATCAGTGAGAAGCATGGCTTCAAGCCCAGGTAAAGCTACTCGGCATCTTCAAGCAGATAAACATGTTCTGACCATCACCTCGAAATAGTCTATCTCAATACAAGGCCATACTAAAGAAGTGGGAGAACCGCATATATTTCACGAAGAATGAGCAGCGGTACATACTCCAGCAGGCCGGTGGTGCAGGTGCCACTGCGATGCCGAAATTCGCGTCGACGTCTAATTTCGAGTATTTAACCCGACGGTACGATCATGAGGTTTATCAAAAAGCACGGCGAGAATCCAGGTTTGTACAAAACTCTTGCCGTTGAGTGGTTTCTAGATTTCTTTCTTAGTAATCATCTGGTCCATTACTGATACGTGCGTAACAGCCACGCACGCCGAGGTGGACTTCGAAGCATTGAAAGTATTAGCGCTCCGCCGTCACCACGGCGCGCAAATTCAGACGACGCCCTTCTCGGAGCTGAAAGCTCCGAGTCGGCCCTAACCTTGACGTAACCAATGCGGACGGGGGCGATCTCCATGATACCTCCGATGCATGGACGTTGACCCGGAAGAACAACTTAACTTAAACCCCCTCCCTGAAGATCTGATCACCGCTTCCGCTGAGATTCTACCACCTCAACATGCTACTCCGCAGCCCTAAGTAGAAACGGAGGATGACGATGACGGGACCGCGAGATTCACCGTTTACCTCTACAAAGATATATCGAGCGAAGACATCGATATACTGATAGCATTTTCAATCCAGTCTTCCCACGAGAGATACTGTAATAACACGAGGTTTCAATGTATGGTGTGCCGCATTCTATTCAAACACCATCATCAGAAGCTCAATTATTAGCTTTCTCTGGCATATTCCGATTTACCATTCCATTGCCGCCGGGAATAAATTTACATTTAAGATCGGTTACATGTGCGAATTGGCCCGCCCTACCTCAACCCCTCATCCCTCCCACCGCCAAAACGTCAAGCTCCACAGCTGCCTAACGTCCGCCTCCGTCGGGCTCGTCCCCGGCGGCGGCGGTAAATCCCCAACGGCACATAAACAAACCCTTCCCCCCTTATACTCCAACTCCAAACCTCGCTCGCCGTATGGTCCACGTTCTTTTCGATCACGTCCCAGAGCTTATTATACGCCTTCTTAACATTATCATATACTCCACTCTCCTCAGTACAAAACTTCGGCTTCTCCCCGTTGTTGTTGTTGTTGTTGTTACAGCGATGAGTTGGAGTTCTAAACCCCGCGCCATCATACTCAGACTGTTTAAAGCTCCATACTACGGTACCATGGTACGCGTTCGTGCTGAAGTTCGCTGCGTACGTAGATACCTGGGAGGAGATGTTGCTACCGAAGGCGGATTGGCTACGACTGCGCCGACGTCGGTCATTAAACCTGCTGGAAATGTTCGAAGGAGGTTATTCGCCGTCTGATTAATAAAGGCCGTGAGTTGTTCGTCGTTTGTTGTATTTAGCAGAAAATGGCGGAAGCAGTCGTCGGAGTCATCACCCCAACTTTTTCGAGGCCGCCGTAGCCATCGAGACTTAACGCGTGGAATCGTACACCGGTGGAGTCGATGCTGTCCATATTCGAAGGACCGGTGAAGGTTTTCGTATCCATATACTTCTCCAAACGATCCTTCGCTTCGTCCTGCGTCAAGCTCACAGCGAAAAACTCCAACGTGCCATCCTCCCACACCTCCGCCATTCGCGCCACCTCCTCCGTCCAATTCTCCGGATAAACACCCGCACCCGCAAGCTTCTCTATAGCGCGCAACGCAGCCGGAACAAGCGCCGTATTAACATCGTACGGATACAACCCCCCACCGATGCCGTACGTACTATCCCTCCAATTGCCGACAATCTGTCCGTCCTTAAGCTTTCACAAGATTCTCCTTCGTCTGCCCGCCATCCGCTGCGAACGGCCTCGCGAGTTTAATAACGTGCTCAGCGTTTAATTTCGCGAGGATAAATAACTCACGCCGGTGTTGTTCGATTATACTCGCTGCGGTATTAAAAGAACACCTCTCTCCCATCTTTCCCCAGGGAGCTATCGACGAAATATTAGCGAGTGCGATTTGCAACAGGAAGTCTGTATCGATCATTTGTAATCGTAAAGCGGTTTGCGCTACATTCTCCGTTAGATTGGCTTGTTGGTTGAGCCAGACGGCGTAGTCACCGATCGCTTCCTCGTGGCATATTTGGCCTGTACCGTCCCAGTAACTCGACCGCTCGAGTAAAGCTGATAAACCGCTTCCAGGCTTGTGAGGATAGTATTGGGTCGAGGAGGAGCATGGAGAAGACGGAGTCACGGCCGAAGTACGTTAAAAACCGCCACGTGCCAGCAGTAGCTTTTGGAGTATGAGAGGAACGACAGCGATTTAATACGTTCTTCCCTTGCTGTGTTATTCCCCGCTGCGTCCGACGGCGGTTGTTTCGAGAATAATGACGACGGAGGGAGTTGCCGTAGCTGAGGTAATTATAACTCGCCGTAAACGTATACTCGCCGCTCTCAAACAACACCGTATCATTAAGCGCGGAGCCCTCGTGGTTACCAAGCGTTACGTTCCCACCCGAGAATTCGAGCGTCATGTCGGTCACGTTGTCCAACCACCGCCTCGTGAGCGCGTAACCGTTCTCCGTCTTCACGACTTTTAGATTATCTTGGAAAACAGGGTTAAGTATACTCGCCCCTCCGTAAAATCCCTTATCGCGCGCACGCCGCCCAGCACAGCGACGCGTAAATACGCGAATTGTTAAAACTCAACGTCCCCTTAACGCCAACAGTCGGATACGCATTTACTCCTCCGGCTGTTGCATCTTGATAAACCTCCTCCAAACCACCGACGAGTTGAATGTGTAAACTCCCATTAACATTATTCCCCGGCGCGAAGTACGCTAACGTCCCGCTATTTCCAGCCGGAAACGCGACGATGAGGCGCGGCGAGATTATAGTTAAATTACTACTCCCCAACGAGATTCTACGACGGCGGTGGCGGATACGCGGCAGGAGGAGTAGAAGTAGTTCTCGTACGGCGGGTCGGAGATGTGGAACCTTGAGACGGTGGAGGTGGAGCAGTCGAGCGATGTGAGCTTTTGTGGTGGGTCGCAGGAGTACTTCGAGGGGAGGTAGCAGCGGTGCCGCAGGGGAGCGTCGGGATGTTGGCGGTTACGGGGCACAGGAAGTTGGAGAAGCAAGGTACTGTATACATGTAGCAGAGACAATAATGGCGGAGTGTTAGTTATATGTTTTTGCGGTTTGGAGGGGGATGGGAGGCTTACGTTGTTCGGGTCGTACCGGCATCGCCGCAGGTTTGCAGCTGTGCGGCGGCGATGGTCGCGAAAGCCGAGAGGACGACTGCTAGCTTTGAGCTGATGACCATATTTCTAACGATCGTAAGCGTTCAAATAGCGAATGGATCCGTTGAAGTCCGAGTTTTTCAGACTACCGGAGACTTTATATTCACTAAGTATAGGCGATATGAAATCTGAGCGGGCGGCATTGACCTGCGGCATTAATCCTCCAACCGACGTCATCCTCGCCAATTCCCTTCTTGTGGGAATATCCTCATAGTGGAACACTCAAATGGGGGAAAATTTTAGCATTGCTTCGAGAAAAAGCGGAGTTGGACTGTGGAGAACGATCTCATGAGCAATTGACCAATCACGCTTGTAGGAAGGAATAGCCTATGTATCCGGGTACCTAGACCCCGGTCTGACGTCGAAATTTTGTTCCGCAGGAAAAAAAAGCGTTTAGATCGTCTGCCGAATACGAAGCCGAAAACTTGGGTACCTTTCGGGACGCCACGCCGCTCTATGCGTTTTTGTTCGAACTTGTATCGTTGAGCGCTGCTCCTGCTGATCGATTTAAATTTCACCTTTCAGAATTCAACACGAACAACTGTCCCTCTGACGGATCTGTATGCGGCATCACGGAGCTCTATATTTTCACTACTACTACTAGGCAGTGTAAATGATAGACGGGCCGTATCGTCGTCCGTCGCATATAGCGATTTCCATATTTGTTTTTTTTCCAACAAAAGTTAGCTGAGTTTGTATGGGCAATGAAGTTATAATTAGTTAGTTTGATAGTATGCCCCAACTGCGATACAGACTTGATATAACGCAAACAAACTACCAATATCGGCTACCAAGCAATAATATGCAACCCTATGCAAGATTATATCGAGAGAGGAGAGCTACAGCATAAATGCCGGTAATATCTCATGGAAGGTGTCCGTTCTCCCAGTGTCAAAATTACCTACCCGCCGTGCTAAACGATTTTTCCATCTCCGGGTAAGGTAGGATGAATTGCATCCAACACAAACAATATCAATGAGAGAGAATACAGCGGTGAGCTTTGTAATAGCCAAATCTCCCTGCTTCTGTCTCATATATAAAAAAAAAATTTTTTTTTGGAAGCAAAATGTAACCCTCTACCGGGAACCCTGTTCCTAGCAAAATCACGGGTTCGGATACGAGGACTCGTACGAGCAAAGTACTAACTGCAGCAAAAGCGAGTTTTCACGTACCCGGTGAACACGAAAGACGAAAATGAACGTAAAGTATGGGTAGGCCCGTGGAGATAGAAAGCGCACGTTCCAAAGCTTCGGTTTAAATTTATTTTATTGGAATCGGCGCGAGATCTACCGAAGGTAATTTTTTACCTATTAGAAATCTGTCGGGTTGTATAATAATACTGGAAACTTGTAGATCTGCAGAGTAGTTTTAGTACCCAACGCCCTACGGTAGGCCAGGGGGGGGGGGGGTGGCATGTAACGTTAACAGCGTGATGGTAAAAAAATTCTTAGGCGGTTGCGCCTGCCTGCCAGTTGCTGTAAAGTCGGGCTCGTTGGTGAGATCCAGAGCCCCCCGTCTTGACACAGCTAAAGTTTCGCGTCAGGAAAACCCGAGCGATTCGTATGAGCGTACAAAAAAAAAAATCCGTCGTATAGTAACCTGAAAAACGGGCTTATGGGCCTCCGATAAGTGCCGGATTGGAAGGCGTAGATAGCAAGGGCGTGCGTTGCCTAGCGCCCCCGGCGAGGTATCTGTATGCCGGGCACTCGCGATTCCCAACTAGGAAAGGACAACGAGGGCCGGAGGCGGCATAACAAACATATATATTGCCTGAGTTTGAATTATTAAGGTAACGAACGGCAAGCGCGTCAATTTGGAGTTTCAAGAAGAAGGGGTGCGCCGTGCAGGTGTTGGTCGCTTGATAAACAACAAAAACAAAAAACCCTTCGCGCATGTGACCAGGAATTTTTTTTTTTTGAATTGCCCGCAAATACAAAGAGGCAGTTTCGAGCGGTCGGCTAAGAGAGGGACTCGGCGCTGCCGATATCGGCCACATTCGGATATTGGCCGGGATATACGATTAAGCCGCTCTTCCGCAAATAAAAATATTATAATTGATTTTATTGTGCTCGCAACAGCCGCTTACCGGACGAAACCGGAGATTCTGTTGTGAAAATGAGAGAAGACGAAAAAAAAAAAAAAAAGAAGAGGAGCGCTGAACCGAAAGTCTCACACACACTCGAGCAGTTTTCAGACCTGGCTGGAGATATCATTCCTTCGGGGAACTTTGAGACCGTATGCGCGTATTCTTTTTTCTTCTTCAACCCTCTTAGCATCAAGGAGCTCTCTTGGGAGAGAGACTTGGGACCGATGTTTGATCGACCGTGACCGTATACGTGTTCGTTCTACGGTCTTCAGCTTCTGGCTCACGATTCTCCTCTCATACATTCCATGCGGACCCAGGAGGAGAACACACAAACCCCACCACGTGATGCCTCACTTACTGTTCGTGGCTTGCCGTTCCTTTGTTGCCCCGTGTCAACCCATATCTCTCTCACTTCGCGCTCTCCGTATCCCGCATATCCCTCCCTCCCTCCCTTTTCTTTTTTTCCCTCTTCTTTCCATTTTCCTTTCCTTCTCTTTCGCATGCAAGCGTCAGCTATAAGCCCATGCCCCCTGGTCCTGGTCGCTCTTTCGCGCTCCCAAGAATAAATGAGTGTGGGAAATGCCGGAGAGTGAGAAGCGTTGTAGGCTTGTAGCAACGTATCACTCACTCGCTGGCTGGGTGATGCGACGTGCCTCGGGTGTTTCATTTCCGGAACTCCGCCCCCCGAATGCATCCGGCAAGCAAGCAATAAAATATTGCCATGCCACGAGGAGAAAGGGAAGAAAATGACGAACGACCCTCGCAAAGAAAAAATGAAGTGGTCCTTCTACCCCGCCGTCGGATTCCGCGATCAGCCGCCCCATCCATCATGGGCCCATGGGAACTTTTCCCTTTCCTTTACTGTTTTCTTTTCGGCGACTCCACAGAACGAATGCAAATGAGTACACCTAGGCCCGATCAGGGTAAGGGATTTTTTTTTTTTTTTCGTAACGGAAATAATAAGCAGGGAAAAATGTAAACAAAAAAAAAAAAAAAAAGTAAGACTGACATGGCCGCTGAGACTTTCGTTGTGCATACATGAGCCGTGCTTGTATGTTTGTTTGTGCTCCTGTGTGGTAATGTTGTGTTTGCTTGCGAGAGGATGAGGATGAGGATGAGGATGAGGAGGGGACGGATGGAAGGGGCTGTACCCTACAATGCCTGCCCTTTCCACCTCTTCTTTCCTTTTTTGCCCTGTGTTAATTTATTTTATTTTATTCTATTTTATTTTTCTCGTCCGGCGCGTGACGCCGCACGCGTCGGAGCAGGCACCCGTGTGGCCACTCCTGAGTCCTGGCCCCAAAATAGGCCAGTGCCTCTCTTGACTCGCACGGTCTTCTGTGTTTTTGTTACCACGTCTGGGCGGAGGAGAGGGTTGGCGTGGTAGGGTAAATCAAAAAAAAAAAAAATAAAAACATTTTTATTTGTTCTTTGGAGAGGATACTCTAAAAGAGGGAGGAGAGGGCGGCGCCTCCTCCTCGGCGACCTTTTCTTTTTTTTTCTTTTTTACACAGCAAATAAAATAAAATAATTTTTATTTTATTTTTTTTATTTTTTATTTTGTAGTTTCTATTTTTTTTTATTTTTTTTTTTTTATTTTCCCCTTCCCCAGCCTTTCCCTCTTCCATTCCTCTTTCCTCTTTTTCCCTCTTCAGTCGCCCTCCCTCCTCCCTTTCCTCTTCCTTTCCCTCTTTCTTTTTTTTTTAATTTTTTTTTTTCCATTCCTCTCCATACAACCAAACATTTTCTTCCTTAAACCTTCGACTCCTTCTACATCACCACCCACCCTAGGTAACATACATCAATTAATCAACCCTACGATCGCACGATAAGAAATACTCGACACTTGCTCAATCCTCTCATAATATCTAATCCCTCGTCTAAATCCGAAATCTCGAGTTAGCCGCCCTAACCGAACCATGACCGAAGCGGAATCGAGATCGAAACGAAAACGACCACGAGATCGAAAACGACAACGAAAACGACAACGACAACGACAACAAGAGCGAGGACCAGAACGATAATAAGAGCGACAACGATAACGACAACGACGAGGAAAACAATTCGAAATCGCCCACCGCGACCGCGGAAGAGGAGTCGACCACACCCAACCCAGCGCAGTCGGAAGGAGGAGCCTCGGAGGAACCCGAGGTCACGAAGACGCCCGAGGTAGAAATGATGGCGGCGCCGACGAGGAAGTTACCATGGCGGTGGAGCCGGAGCCGGAGCCCCTCCCTTCACTCTCGGGGCCCAAGCGGACAAGGCGTGCGCCAGGTGCAAGAGGCATCACAAGGGGGTACGAACACGCACTTTTATGAGTCTTTTTCGTTTTTTTTTTTTTTTTTTTTTTTTTTTTGTTCAACCTCAACGAATTTTCGCTTTTTACTAATAATTTTGGTTGGAAACAGTGCGATAAATCGTTACCCGTCTGCTCGTCGTGCCTCAAGATGTTCGGCGAAATAGGCGCCGCGAAGCGCATGTGCAATTACAATTACGTCGTTCATCCGGGAAGGAGGATTGAGGAGTTTACCGTGAGTTGATCCTTTTTTTTTTTTCTTTTTTCATGCATACACCACCATGGACATGACTCGTATATTTCTCACAGGCGGTTTTTTTTTTATTTATTATTTTTTTTCTGGAGTTTGGTGGGTGACTGCACCCCATTGACGTGGCAAATTCCGTTACATCTTTGTACTAACGCACGACAATTACATAGTCTGAGAGGCAAACGACGGACGACAGCGCCACTGCGGCCGCGAACGCGAGCGTAAGATGGAGCTGCGCCGGCGGAGATAGACCGCTACGCAAGATCATCCTGCACCTCTGCGGTCAGCATTCTCCTCCTTGCTTATTTTACTATTTTTAGTATTTTTTTTTGTTTGTTCGTTACGTGCACGATACTTTTGTTTGTGTCCATCATGACGCCTCAAGTTTTTCACTGACGTTTGATAACCACCCCACGTGACATATGCAGACCGAGACCTCGACATCATCCCCACATCGCGAAGATGGACTACAACTTCCTCGACCCGGAATCGAGTAAGGTTACCGAGTGTCGGCACCGAGGAGTTCAAGACGCTGTTCAAGACGACATGTGGACTGGCCGCAGGCGACTATGGACATCGTCCCTTACTACTAAAGGACGGTGTTATCGTGTTGTTAAGCCCGGAGAGGAGAAGACGCCGAAGGAGTTCAGCCGCCAGCACTACGAGAAGAAGGCTGAGGATGGTAAGGACGGGTGGGAGGAGCAGTTCGGCGAGAAACCGAATATTGAGCACTGGCAGCACCTCGTCAGGAGGCTGGAGCACAGGAGCACGCCGTCGGGCGATATGGGCGGGCTGAAGGTGAATTTCACCCCTCTCAATACACGCTCAAATCCGCCTTTCTGGAAGATTGGGGTATGGTTTTATTTGCTGGTGTGTTTCTGTTGCTAACGCTTGTAGTCCCCGCTAAGCGTCGCCGCGTTGTCGAAGAATCAGACGAGTCCGAGGACGGAGCCTTCGCGTCGGATGTAAGTTTTCACCTATCATCGTCTGTCCTCTTTCAGGTCAAAAGAATATTATGTACTGACGGATTTCCTAGCAGTCCGCCGAACCTCTAAGCGCCGCGCCACCTCGACTCCACCCGCACGCCCGACCGCGCCGAGCTCGTCGGCCGCTACGAACCGAAGCCGTCAGTCCCCGCTTTCCGCGCTGTCCGCGCCGTGCAGGCTAGCGGCCACATGGCGACTCCGAGGCGAGGGCGATGGTCGGTGGGGGCGGGTTCACGCCGCTAACGCTCCACCAGCTTCGCCAGGCGAAGGACCGACGTCAGCCTGAGGGAGGCCTCGAGGGGATGGAAAGAGATATAATCGAGATCACGAAGCACGCGGCCACAGCACGACGAGCTGTTAAGGCCGCCAGTAGGCACGCGGTCGAGGAGCTGAGGCGTAAAGTCGAGGATTTGAGAAAGGCCGAGAGGGATTTGTCGACGAGCACGATGAGTCCGACGGCGAAGAGCGTGCTGTGAGGAGCATAGTTAAGATGGCGATGTCGAAATGATAAAAAGGGGCATTTTGTTTATTTTTTTTTATCTGCTTTGCGATCCATTTTTCGCTTCCATAGAGGTTTTCTTTTCCTTCATATTTCGTTTCTTTAAGTGTTCGTATAATGGGCTGGGTTTTTTTCTTTCCTTCCTTTCTTAATTTCCTGCCTAACATTTTCGTCCTTTTCATTTTTTTTTTTTTTCCTTTCTTTTTTCTTTTTTCTTCTTGCTCTATTGTTTCATCCATTTGCTTCGTTTTATTGCCTTTTCTTTTTCTCTTATTTTTTATTGGGGAGATATATTTTATCACATAACTCAACAAGGGGGAGAAAGCTAAGGAGGGGATCGAAGGGAAGCATCTATATTCTTATTCAAAGATGCTTTCTGAATTTATTATAACAGCGGCACTGCATGGAGGGCTGTTAAACGAGTGCGCCTCAGATTTTAACAATATCAACGAAAATGTACTTGGGGGGGGGGGGCGAGAGTTGCTTCCCAACTACGTTATCTTACACGGGGGCTTTAACTACATTCAAATATCATCAAATGAGATGGGGATGGTTTACTTTTGTATAATAAGCGCCTTATTGCGGAAGGGAGAAAGAAAGTTACGGAGTGGAGGAGTGATGTGAAATATAATGGGACTCAGGCTTCTGATTAGGTTCGCGGCACCAAGCTGGGAGAACTAGTGAAGCATAGATACAGAAGGGTTTGCCACCCCGACAGTGTAATGTATTCCGATGCTCGAGTCCACAGCGTGTTGGCTCTCGCGTACTACGTTTCGCCTACTACGTCCGCATCCACTGGCCGTGATTCATGGTTTCTGCCTGATATATTTAGCGTCTGTCCTTCCTGTTGCGCGAACCCGACTTGAACGCCAAATAGTAGACGTACGCCTTTGTGATGCTGTTTCGAGCTGTCGTTGTTTAGGCGCTTTAGGCTATAACAAAAAAGAAGGCTCTTATTTTTTTTTTTTTTAAAAAAAAAAAATAATCTGTTTTCTACAACTGCAGGCGCCGACGCCACTCGCGTCTCGATATTCTTCTTCACAGGCGGAGTTTTCGCGAACTGCGAACATTGGGCCAATCTCCTCGGAGGGGTTGGGAGGGTGCAGATAATTCGTCCTCGTTTGGGAGGATTTCCTCCAGCCGTGCATGACGCGTGAAGAGCGATCGAGTCAAAGTGTTGATGAGTAGTTTTTTTTCTGCTTCTTTTTTTTAGTTTTGTTTTTTTTTTAGCGTTAAGCGCCTGCTGCGCGAAATAAATGTTCGGTATATTTCAAGTTTTTAAGCGCCGGGTGGAGACGGGAAACAAATTTCTGCAGGTTAGAACTATGCGCGAAGTGCAGTAGACGACTTTTACCTTCACCATCTCCCAGACTGAGTATTCGAGTCAGTGAGGGAGTGGTTCGAGATGATCTTCATTACAACGAGCTACAGTTATAAATGTCTTCAGATGAGAAGATGAAGACGAGAAGCATAAATAGCAGACCGTATTCCCTCGATGAGAGAAAACAAATCATCAGACCTCAACAGTTTCTTTCCTCACTCCTCGATCACACCATCTCCAAACAAGCATATAATACCGGCTCTTGAACATCATCTTTCGGTTCTCTTCAACCTTTCAAAAGAAGCATACCCAGACACCTCCCACTCTTCGAACCATTCGAACCAAATCCTACACTTCAAATATCCCAAAATGTCCAACCCGAACCCGAACACCTCTTCAACAACCCGCAGGGCCGTGTCCAAGATGTCGTCAATAATACTAACAATCAGACGGGTCGGTCAAACAGGTCAGGAGCCTGACGGGGGATTGGATCAGACTGAGAAGGAGAAGGAGAGCGAACGACATTCCAAGGGGTTCGCTAAGGGGTCATTTAGCAGTGAGGTTAAGACGGGAAGGGAAAGTGCGGCGCTTAGTGCTGGGGGCCTTGTGGGAGATGAGCCTGAGGGTAATCGATGGGGAGATGGGGGAAAGGGTTTGTAGGGGGGGCTTGGAATAGGCGATGGCCATTTAGTATACTAGTATCACAGTAGTCGGTTATTTGAATTTTAAATTCGTCGTGCGAAGGGATAGCCCTACTACTCATGAACGTTCATCCAACCTGTCTGAACATCCCCTTATTCATCTATATTTTTTCCTTGCCGTGGTACTATCCGTGCCGTGACGTTTGTGTCTAAAAATGTTAAATTGAAGCATGAGCCTTTACGCCGTTAAGAAAAAAGAAGAAAAAAAAGAAGAAAAAAAAAAAAAATGGTATTTGTGTCAATAAGCGCCTTGCTGGTTTTACAGGCCCCACGGTGAAATTTGATTTGATTGGGGCCGGGGGATAACGTGCTCCATCCACCACACACATTTTGCTCAGCCTTGCGTCAAATTGCCTTTCATGCTAATGACTATAAAATGGCCGTGTCTCTCACGACAGTGAAGCCTCCCTTTTGCATTACCAAAAAAGATTCACACCAGGCTGTTTCTTCGTAAACTGGTCTGTTGTTGTTGCAAGATAGTAGGCTTATTTACAGGAGCGGGTTGACAGTCTATAACAGGTGTGGAACGGGCAATGTCTTCCAGGCAAAAGCAAATCCGCATCGTAACGCTCGACGTCAAAAATGGCGTGCCGAAAGCCAGGTCGTACTTGACCCTGAAGGATTGGAGCCGTACAAGAGGAGATTCTATCGCTGCGGGCGCAGAAGGTGCCGCTGTCGGAAATACGGAGGTGATGGTGGAAAAATATGGGTTTAACGCTAGGTATATACTCTACGCCTTTCCACATTACGATATTCAATAGGTTGATCCTATCATAACCTGTTATTGCAGTGAATCACAGTATAAAGCCGTCGTCGGCAAATGGAAAAGCAGACAGTACCTGACGGCGGACGATCACCGGTATATCGTGCAAGCAATAAAACGGGACCCGAAGAAGGTTCCACGGTTCCGGTCGAGGTCCGACTTGGAGTATTTGGAGGAAAATAGGATTTTGAGGATATGGAAGAAGCATAACGGGGAAGCAGTCTGTGTTTTTGAACTCCTCTTTTTATCCGGGCAGGAGGGCGTTGGGGGTGAAAAAAGCCGGAAGAAGATACTTGGAGCGGTACAGAGACTGACGAACCTCGTATAGCCATGCATGCTGAAATTAAACCTTGACGAACTTACTGTGGTAGCAATATCACCTCCAGCGTCTGGCACTGAAGATGTCTCATCGGGACGCGCGACGTCGCTGCTGAGATACCGGTCGCCCCACAAATTGAACCGGAATCCCCCCATGTCATGGACGTAGATAGCGTTGACCTGGGAGGAGGTGCAGTCATGGAGGCCGAACTAGCTGAGCTGGGCGTGGGGAGTCCATGGAGGACGCAGCAGTCGAGGCCGCGCCAGCACTAGCGCTACAGATTACACCGGCTTGAGCTTCAGTATATACATATACATCGATATGAGCACCGAAGAAGTCGACGGCTTCGTCGAGGATATTTTTGACTTTTTTGGGTATTCCGGTCGAGCCTACTTCGGGCGAAGACATCATGGCAGTCGATGACAACACAGAAATATCGGGATTGAGGATCAGGGTGGCCTGCTGAAGCCTCTTCCCCACGGTACTTCTGATAAGCCCGTCTTGGATTCAGAAGTTCGAATCGAGAATCAGAGACGAGAGGATCTTGAAGACTTGTCTCCGGGTCAAGACGTGGAGCCGCCATCAAAGTCATGGCTACAGGCGATGGCGGAAGACGATAATGATAGTAATGACAGCTCTTACCTAAAGATTGATTCGGACGCGATACTTTTCGGACCTAGGCTCCTACAGGCTCAGGGATGTCTACCCGTTTACTTTGAAGGATCTGCGGCAGCCGGAGCTTTATGACAGCAAAGCGCTGAAGAAGGCGCAGCTCTTAACGCTCCGGCGCAGTTGCTTTACGCACGGGGCCAGTATTACGAGTGCTTGGAATTCCTGAGCAAAGCTGTAGTATCGTTACGGCAGGAACTGGCTCCGCAGATTACTAACGAAGGCCCGGTCCACAGCATATATGGGTCCTCAGGTTGCAGTACTTATTCGCGACGGCGAGCATGCGTTTGGGCCAAACTTTAAAAGCTCGGATGATCTTGGCGGGGATCGTGGACGATTTTTCTGAGTTGATGGGAGCGAAGCATCTTGAGACGAGAGATTGCTTTAGTGCGCTTGGAGACGCTCTTGCTCATCAGGACTTATGCTTGGAGGTGAGTTGATGTGATGAGTGATTTTCTGCGACGTGTGCAATGTTCCTTGCTATTTTGGGGATTTTACTAACGCTAACGAATGTTCAGGCTCACGATGCCTACCTCAGCGCGCTACCAATGGATGTGAACGAAGTATTTAAAGCCGTGTCAAATAGAGGTTACACCCATGAGGATATGGAGAAGCAACGCCCTGCGCTCTTGCGGCTCGCCGTGACCTGTTACTCAGCCGCACAAGCTGTAGACATAGACCCATCCACCGCGCGAAAATACCTAGTCCTCAACGAGAAACTCTCCCACGGCGACGCCCTCGTCGCCCACCTCCTGCGCAAGCAAATCGGCAAAAGGCTAAGCGTCGAAGAAGGGCAAGAGAAACAAGCCTTCTCCAACCTTCAAATATCTAAACGCCACCTGGAAAACTGCGAAGAACTTAACTTCTCTCTACCAGCGGGAAGCCAACACGGAAATAGACTTCGCCATGGCCAGGGCTGCGCAGAGGATGTTCGACTACGACTCTGCCGACGAAATAATAGCGTCTGTTATAAGTACCGGAAGGCATACGATGAAGGATACGAGGCAGCTTTGTCCAGCTGGCGTGGTTCATGGCCGCGTGGAATAGGATGAGGTTTGTGATGACGCCGGCGGTGTACACGAATACCGCTTCGCTTACGTTTGCGAGGTCGTTGAAGTACTTTAGGTGGACAATGGAGAGATCGGCGGAGCTGTACGGGTTGAGAAGCGAGGCTGTTGTGGGTGTCGCTGATGGGTTACGGAAGTTGTTGGCCGAAAGGGGTTTGGTACGGTACTCGCAGCTGCTGGGGGATTATGTTACGAGGTCGAGAGCGGAACGGATGAGGGTAGAAGCGAGCGCTTGGATGGAGTTAACGCCGGTGAGGAGGCAGACTCGGGGAAGGCAGGAACAGCGCCGGTCTAGACGCTCCCATATAAAGCGCCTTATCTAAAATAAAGCGTCTCAATTGTTTTGACGGGTAATTAGGTGTTTCGAGGTTATGATACGTTTCTTTTGTATATTGGCAGGTTAGAACCATATGGTATCACTTCAACGAGTACTGAGTAATTATTCCATGGCGTGAAAGCTTGGCCATCATCAATCAGGCTCCGATAACCACCAGATGCGATAGGACCTATGTTTACTTTTAAGGACTTGATTTGGCAAGGCATTGATACTTCTCAGGCTTGCATAGTGGTCTTGATTCCTCTTCTATCAATCCTTCCACCATTCCGTGCGTATGCTATTGCATACTATAAACTTGCAGACTATAGCTTAAGGGAGTCAAATCCCTATTATAAAGGGTCGGCCTACTGGTGCTTGACCACCTCTTTCTTTAATATTCTTCACTACGACAAGAATTCACGACAACGACTTCGAAGTTTCTTTACGCGACTATAGAAAGAGAAATACAAGTAAATTAACAAAAACGTGAGTCCTCGATCGCCAGTATCTCGATTAAGGTAGTCCATTTTGCGAACGATTTTAACGGGCGGATGATCTAGTCTATATCAACGAAAACCGAGAAGCAATACGGAAACAATCGGCCCTAAAGAAATTAGAGAAAAATACTGTCTAAGTGGGTCCGTTGCCCCCATTGCGGGAAACTCTGCAAGGATAACGTTGGCATTGTTTACTGCGGTAATTGCCAGGGGTACGCTTGAGAAGTGATGAAACATCAATGAAGACTTGAGGTTCGATGAACCACACACCGCTGAGCAAAGGTCATTATCGAGCCCGCGTTCATGGAACTTAGACAGAAAAGGTGTATAAAGCTTTTATTATACATAGACATGCAAGCTAGCCGAGAGGGATAAATATGGAATTTCAAAGCAAGCATCGATAGCTATCGTCGGCAAGATCTGAACTTCAGAGAGAGGTGATGCATGTCGAATAGGAGGACTAGGACTGAATTCAATTCCAACTCCATCGTTAGAGGAGAAGTATAAAGCAAGTTTGTGAAATGGCATTATTCTTTCAACCAACAATCCCATTGGCCTATGACACAACCTTTCGAAAAAAATTTCTCGGTCTCGCTGCTATTCAAAAGTGAGAAAATTTGTTCATTATACTAGCCCTAGGTATTCAGCCTTGAGATAGATAAACACTTATACGGTTCGGGCAGTTACTAATTATTAATAAATAAGTCCGTAGCTATTCCCGCAGTCTCGTTACCAGACCTTAATTTTAGCGCAGGCTATTCCCGTATTCAAGAACTAACGAATGTGAATTAGTACCTTGATTTGGAATTTCGGATTACATATCGTCAAAACTTTCCCCAAGTCTCGTGTCGAGTATGACCTGGTAAGAGATACTCCACACCCGGGTTGAAGAGAACCTTGGGATCGCGGAGCTTCTGGTTACCCCAAGTTGCGATACGCTTTGGCCGGTATTTCCTATCCATGGGTCGGTTTTGAAACGAGGCGATGTCTTCCTTCAATAATAACTCGGTATTCGCCAATGAGGTTTTTTATACCAGAGGCAACCAGAGCTTGTAAAACCGGCAGCGGCTTGTACCGAACCATCGGGACAGGGTTTGCAAATATTACCCTAAATTACCTGGGGGCTTGTACGTAGCAGCCGCTGATATTTATACACTTATAAATTCGCCGAAGGGAAAAGGACGTTACAGTGCGTTTTGTTTTAAATTATCAACTTTGTTCTCATCGCGCGCCGCATAAATACCCCATGAAGATGTGCCATACGCTGAGCCTTCTTGATAAAATGCTTCTTTGTAAAATTCGCGAGATCTCGAATAACGGAGAATTGCGCGGCTGTGTCGCTAAATAACCGGCTGCTGATCTCAAGTTATGCCTGTGTTTTAGAATAGTATATTCTGAGCAGGATCTATTAACAGCAGCTGAATAATAGCCAGGTCCATGCTTGAAGAAAAAATTGCGAAATTTTTTGCAGATGAAGTCAAAGGGAACTATAGGCGGCGGTTCCCAACCATTCAATATATCGCCCGATAAAGAAACCAGGCTTAAGCTTCCAAAAGACCCTTAAAACTGTCTCCTAATTTCATGTTGGGTCTGACACTTATCAGCCCGCCGGCCGTTTCCACAAGGGCTAAGCAACGAGTCACCGAATAAGGCACCTCGAAGCGTCCCCTCCCCTCCCCTCGAAAGATGAGATGAGAGTTCTGCCTTTTTTTTCACTTTGCCGTGAGGATATTTTTTTTAGGTAGCTCAGTAAAAAATCAACTGTGGGTCCTGTATCTGCCGACAATGGCGAGGTTATTCCTTATACAGGAAATTTTCGCGAAAACACCTGGGAATTCCTGTTGTTTTTATCGTATTCTTGCGGTGGGCTGAGCGGATCTGCAGGTCGTTATGGGAAGAAGGAATTAAAAAGGCCCTAGAAACTTGTTTCTTCGAGGATTCGCAGGCTCGTAAAACTCGTCTCCTAAATTAGGGTTAGTACCATTTGAGAGGTGCAAGAATACGTCGAAATCCACCGTGCAACCCACCTAGTTGCGCATCTTTCGGGTTCGTGGCTTGGGTAACTAATGCATACAATACCTGAAGGCTGCGATTGGCCGTTTTGTCCAAGCTAGGGGTTCAAGGCGAGTGAGGAAGTGAAGGAGGTGAGGAGGCCCATGTGGGACCTGATCTTGGCTGGATGGATCGAAGGGATACCTGTAAATAACTTCCCCCGTCCGGCGGTTGACTGAAGAACCTGGTCATATGCAACGCCCCCTCTTTTAAATTCTGGGATCTGAGACCCAGCAGAAGTAAATAAATGTTCGTATCCGCCCAATTCGAGGAGTCGAAAGAAAAAAGTTTAGATGTTGTAACGATTATATGAATTAGACGTTTTATTTTTTTTCTTCGATATCTTCAAGGGTATCTAACCTTGTCTTTTTTTATTCGCCGTTCAACAGAAGGGAAATGTATTACCAAGGTACCAACTCATTGTAAGTATTTGAAAAACCCACCTTATACCAGTGTCCTTTCGCTTGCTTCGTGTTCAACTTCGACAGAGTTTTTGGCTAATCTTTATTTTATCTAGATATTCGAATGGTGCTTCTTCGGCTTCACGGTTCCCTTCGTATTAGCTAGGCTATACGTCCAGTTCAGCTTCCGCCGCAGACCATGGCGAAGTCCTCACAGTTCTGGCGTTGCTACTCTACATCGCCGAAACGGTCGGCGAGACCCTCCTGTCTCACGCAAACTACTTCTCCGACACGGCTAAGCAGACCGAAGCGCAGGTTCGAATAACTTTACAGATGATCGTAGTCTCAATGATATGTTACACGACCTGCATCTACTGCTGCAAATTCGTCCTGCTATGGTTTTACATGACCTCACCCCGAAGGAGTCCTTTCCGAAGACGTACTGGCTCATCATAATCGCGTGGTGAGAGCTTGATCGGTTGCTTCTACGCGATCATATACGAGTTTCGGTGTGCAGGCCGTTTAAGCGTGCGTGGGATCCGAATTTCGAAGGCGGTATGTGTTGGAGCAAGCAATGGTATTTTACGTCGAGCTGGGTGGTTCATACCGTCTCCGAGTTTTTAGGTCGGTTAACCGACAATTTTCTTGCGCTGTCAAATTTCATCGTGTAAAATGCAAGGGGTTGCTAACATTGAAGTTTTTGGCTTTTTTAGTATATGGAATCCCCTTCATAATTCTCGCCAACCTGAAAAATCTTGGCCACGGTGAAAAGAAGGCTGCTTATTGGATGTTCGCGATCGGCACATTGAACGTATGGTGTTCTATAGGCATCGCCGTGTTAAGCATAATCCCCAGGACCGCAAATATAAACTGGGACGCCTGGGACCTCGTGTACTCGTTTCTCGCCCCATTTGGCAAGGTTCTTCGATAATCATCATCTGTTTACCGCAGGTGCGGCGGCTGTATTTGGGAATGTCGGAGGAAGCTATGGGAAAACAACGGCGCAGCTGGAAGTCGCCTAGTGAGACGATGGTCGCTGTTAGGAATGGCTATAAGGCGTGGATGTCCAAGACTACAAATACGACGGGCACAGAGGGGACTATTATTGTGGGGATTATAAGAGGAGCTCAAGGATTATTGAGGGGACGATTGATTTAAGATCGCCTAGTCCGGCGCTTTTAGAGGAAGGGCTTGCTGAGATGAATGTTCGAAACCCAAACTTAGATCTGAACCGCGTCCGAGGGTGAGCTTAAACTTGACGCCACCAATCGCGAGATTATAGATGGACTTTCAACATCCGACTTTGTTTTATAGATTGAGTTTCTACTTGCTACATCATGCTTGGGTTTATACTTTGGTATTCGGCGTATTTGTTTCAAGTTATTTGTGACTATCAGTATGCGATCTGTATCTGCATGCAATCTGTACATTCAAAAAGCTTTACATTATCGATTCTTTCATTCCGAAGCATTATCACTCTCTTTTCCGGCGCAATAAATACGGTGGCGATTTCTTTCTCTTCAAGTTCAAGTTTAATCGATTTCGTTTTCTTTGTAGGTTATTCCCTGCTTTTGCTACGCACAGGGCCACTTCTAGCATGCACAAATATAGATCCGAGCAGCGATTAGGTTGTCGGATAGTCGAGTTCCCGAATGAACTTGAATGGTCGAGCATCCTCTTGACTGTTATTTGGGAGTTGTTTTCGTGGGGGTCAAAGAAGAGCGAATTATTTAAAAATACGCAGATACAGGATGTTCGCGCAAGGAATATCCTCGCTTCGAAACCCGCTCAGGTGGACTCGTGCAGCCCACTTAGTACGGAAAGGTACGGAAAGGAAACAGCTTCTCGCGGAAATATATCGAAGCTTCTTTGCTAATAGAGTAATCTTATTCTTATATTATTATCTCATTACATTTTAAGCATTAAGATGTGATATAAACGTCATTAAGTTACACGTAGTTTCTCGGCTTTATATTACGAATGATTTCAAACAAGAGACCTCTGACCGGGGATTGCGCTGGTGCGGTGGCCACGAAGCCCTGGCAAGAGGAGCAGAACAGCAGGGGCTGTGAGACAGCAACTCGAGTTAGTTTTAAGGCGATTGATTTAGCGCAAATGTTTGGAAGAAGAAGAACCTCACACCTGCGATAAGAGATCGGTTTCCAAACCTCTTGGTGAATCCGGAAAGATTTTCTTTTGACGATTGTAGTGCTAGAGGCGCGCACGACCTGTGACTTGTCGAACGAAAGGTAGAAATGAAAAGATATTAAACTGGGAACCATATACTGTATACGACAATGCTACGGTGTCTCGATCACTACAAGCCCTATCTTCAACCTTCTTTCCAAGAAACATGGCTACTATTGTCGGTCGTGATCCAGGATTTCATAGTATTTCGTTTGCCGCTCGTTGAGCCACGAACTATGGACCAAGACGGTCCCAATCAAGAAAACGATACGATGCGGCGCGGAAGGCCAAGATACGAAGCTATAATCAGAAGTGAAAAGATATAACTCACTAACGTGTCAATACAAGTTGCTTGCACTCCAAAATGTTTCTAACTAGTCGCTGGGACCATGAGAAGAGGGAACAATAGGAACGTGGAGTCTAGCTGGAGTTAAGATTGCTGGTAAACGGGCTTCTGAACATCCTCTACTTTCTTTGTATAATTATCGAAACCTGAGAGATAATGGAAAGTAAGAAGTACACCAGGGCTTAGGGCAAACATCTGCGAGAACTTAAAGAGAAGAATGGGGGTACTAAAAATAAAACAATCATCGCGCCCTTACTTTTCTTCTGACCTTTTCTTAGATAGATCCCTCCTTTTTTCAACCGTTAGAGAAAAGAAAACCTTTGTTCAATAATGTTTTCCATTATATTTTCCAAACTTCCAAGGGACCTTTGCTTCAAAATTGTTTCTTGTCGACAAATGATTCCCGAAGGCGAGACGTTTGAGCTGAGTAGCCTGGGCAGTATAGTTTTCGACCTTTATCCCCTCCAATTCTTCTTCGAGAGGCAATCTTTGAAGTTCGAACATTTACGAGGTAGAGGATGAGTAAACGAGACGTGATGTCTTCAAGAAGGAGCGGTATTTCCACTATAATCGAGGATATATCACTTATGGAGACTCCTTCTCACGGTTATGGCAAAGAAATTGTCATGGGATCGTGGGCAAAAGTGTTAGCAAATCGGGTACCATGTAGCAGACTAAAGCCGAACAGCCATAATAATAAGGTTTCAACTCTTTACGATATTATCGAAGAGAATCTCCGTCAAATACTCGATCAAGATCGGTATATATGTTGAGTAGCTCGTGAACAATTAACAAACAGGCCTGCATCTCGATTGAGGCTAGCTAAAACAGAATATGAAATACGTATGGATTTAAGCTTGCGATACTGTGACGCCTGAAAGTATGAAGGAACATGTAGAGTGGTAAAGTAAAACGAATCAATATTGCACTGGCCACTTGAATGGTGATCGAGGCGGCGATCTAGTGCCTTATCAAGTATAAAGCAGAATTCAGCATCCAAAGCTATTTAGATATATTATCTGAGTATAAAACACCCGTCTTCACTTATCTATATTGACATTCAATTTCAAACTCATCTAATTGGATCCCAGACCCTAAATTATCATATCATTAGACAACGCCCAAGAAATGGTGAAAGTTATTAGTAGGCTGGCAACTGAGCCGGACGCAGAAGAGCTTGCTCTCATGACCGTGACAGCATTTCGTGACGAGTTAATGCAGCAAGAAGGTTGCAAGGCAATCGGCGACCCTGTCAAGTCTTCATCTTACTTAGCGAAAGTAGCGACAGGCTACCGCAGACACATAAGCGAGCACCAACAAGGCGGGGCGTTATGTATGATTGCTGTTAAGACAACGGGGAATAAGATAATCGGTTCCGCAACATGGATCTTTGAAGGTAAATGCTGGTGGAAACCTTGGCCACTGTCACCAAAGAGAAGACAATGGTGAAGGTTATTTAGGTGAGTTCTCGGATCAATCCAAATGCTTGTGCGTGTAATTTCAAAGCATGCATATAGCTCTTACCTCCGGTTCAAAAACTCCCTTCGGGTTTATTCCCTCGTCCTATTTGTTTTTGGTATCCTAGAAATACTCCTTTGAATGAATTTGCAGTTTGATTGACAATCGAAATTAGCTTCTTAGGCTGGCCGTCCATCCCGATTTCCAGCGAAGGGGTATTGCCCGACGGCTTGTTCAAATGGGTCTGGATGCGGCTGCGGCTTGTAATAGAGACGTTTCTCTTATTCAAGTACGGGGGGAAGGCCTTTCTATGAAAGTATGGGGTTTTATTTCGATGTGGAGACCCAAACACTAACGCCACGCCGTTATGCTTAGCCGTACAAATTACATCTGCATCACTCCGGAGTAACTGAACAAAGCGTTGCAGTGGGTTTCCAGGAATTTGAAATATAAACAACCGCGTTTGCTATAAGAATACTTAGGAATAGCTATATTCTAAAATGCTCTGTTCAGAGTAGGGGACTTTCTAAGAATCTATTTACACTATCGAAAAGTCCACTATCGGGTCGGGACACGCATCGCGAGTTCGGAGACCTACACAGAACTCTTTGAAGAGTCATTTCCTGATATTTTGATATTGTATACTAATGCATCGGTGGAAAAATTTTTTTTTTTTTTTTTTAAAAAAAAAAAGGATTTCATTCAAAGATTTATAAGCAATTTGTCGGATTTTTCTTTCGTGATATTTCACCAGAGAGGTCACCTAAAAATTGCCGCAGAGGGATTCAATGAGCTTAGGAAACGCCATTTAAAATGTACATGATAGTATTGATTCGAACCTCGGGATCTGATCGGTCCAGTTTCTTTCCACCTTAAGATAGAAACTAATACTCCATGTGGAGATGTATGCTCGAGTTTCTTCGGCGGTACTCAAACCCGCAATTTCGAGAAATATCATTCACGAGGTGCATTGAAATAGTGATATGAAGGTAAGAAGGTATTTGGTTTCGGCCTTAAAAGAGGCGTGGCTCCGAATGGAACAGGAAATTCAAAACAAAGACGCGGATATTAAAGGAAATAGAATAATATCAGGAATGATCGTGGGATCATAAACTTGGAAGCTATAAATCGAAGGTTCCAAACTTGAGTACATAGGGCTCCTCGTTGAATCGCTAGACCTGCTATATAACTGGACCCATCCTTTCCCAGAGCCAAATACATTCTTCACCCTCTATCACCGTGACCGGATAATGGCAAGTTTACTTCTAGACAACAGAATCAAATTTCATCAATACCAGCAAAAGAAAATTCCTAGAAATGGTTCGACTGAAACTTAGGGCCGCCACGGAGTCGGATATTGACGCGCTCGTCGCTCTCCAATTGACCATGCACTCAAGAGAAGCTACCCGGAACCAAGGGATTAAGTCGGTCCTTATACAGGAGTATCAAGAGGGCATCGATAGGCAGCAGCAAGGCGGGATGATCTGCATGATCGCGGAGGACGAAGTCACGGGAAAAGCCGTTGCAACTATCACCTTGAAGTTTAAAGGCAAAGGCTGGTGGTCGCCCTGGCCACTGTCTCCGGGCCCTGGGAGCGAGCCACCTCTGAGGATACAGGATATCTAGGTAACGTAAAAACCAACTCCAGCATCCGCTGAGGATACTCCAGACTAATGTTATTCCATCTCACTTATAGTGATTAAAACCTTGACTGTACACCCGAAATATCGACGAAGGGGCATTGGACGATGGCTTGTCACGATGGTGAAATATGCAGCGCACGCCTGTAATAGGGACGTGATTGTCACTCCGATGCCTGACGGGAAGCCTTTTTTGAAGCTATGGGGTTCCATGAAACGGAGCATAGAAACCACAATACCGGTAACGCCCGATATGAGATACTTCTTCGCCGGCCAGAAGGGGGAGAGGAAAGTGTAGCCGATGGATTTAAGGAGTTCTTCCGTACTAATCACGGTAAATTCTCGAAGCGGCGATGGTACAAGAGAAGTTGATGGCTCGGGATTTTGATACGGACGTAATAAAGGAAGGATTCATGGCCATGAAAATGAGCCAAAGTTTGTATGGCAATATGAATACCTGGATGTTGTACTTATAGATTTGGAGTGGATGAATTACGTCACTAGCAATATTTATATTACGAGCTGGGACTACCAAAAGCCATATCGCTATTACTGTGTAAACTTTGGGGCAACATGCCACTGGAAGTGTTCTCAATGGAATCGGATAACAGGTCATTCTCTTCATCGGCTGTGAAACTCCCTGACAATCCAGCGACTTCCTCTTTCTGGTGGGGTTTGGAACAGTCACAATCGCTGTAGAACCCAACAGAACAGAGGCTTCGCACCAGATCTCTCCGTCACTATAGTTCATGACTCCAGTCTCACCCGGTTCGTATTTGACAAACCCGGTAATAAAACAGCAAGAATTGGCCATGCCGTCTTTCCATCATCTCTTTCAAAACGTGTCGATTCATGCCAGCTTTTTGCAGTCTTCATGAGGCCGTTTTCAGCGCGAAAGAGTAGCGCATCGCCATTCCGGCGATTGGCGTCTATCCAGTGTTTATTAACGGGGATAATGTCGTATAGCCGTGTATGCCATGTTCGCGACAATCTGTCGAACCCTTTTGCTACGCGAAAAAGCTTTTCCCGCGGTCAGTATCGCTTTCTGAACTGTACGTTCGGTCAAGCTTTGCTATTGGGGCAACTATGCTATCAATTTGAGTAGCAACGCTTCGAAGATAATTGTCACGGCTTTCCTCGTTTGAATAGTTTGCCCGGTGTTCAGGGAGAAAATCGTGCTTAGTAGGATTTTTTCATGCGTATTCCTGACATTGTTTCTCCTTTAAAAATTGATAAGCAATGCTGGTTATGTGATAAATATAATAAAGACACTGTGCTAGAGATTTCGTACCTGCAAGGTGTTCGCTGCCACTCCCGTAGAGCTTAACAACGCTTGCCATTGCGGAGCCTCCGTTATAGCCAGAAAAGGGGCGTATATGACTTCTTGAATTAAAATATCTGCCGCGACTGCTTGGACAAGATCCGGTACGCTGACATCATTACTTTCAAGCTGCTGTAAAATGTCTTCCACGTGCCAGCAGATAGCTTGAAGAGAGTCAAGAAAGGGTATGTAGTCCTCATGGCGTTCCTGAGGATGAGCGCCTTGTTCAATATCGCGTCCTTGGCTTTCGGGCGGGAATTCAGGTGATATCGCTTCTTTGGTTTTCGCCAGCGAGGAAGCAAGGTTTGTGAACGCTTCCTTTCCAATATACCGGAAATATGTCTCCGACCAGGCATCAGCTCGTTCGCGAATAGCGATTGGATATTAGACCTCATTTTAGACGTTAGAATTGGCGACTCTTGTTCCTCATAGCAATGGGGTGCCCGAGGATTTGGCAGGAAAGCGCTGATTCCTCCTTGCCCATATTCTGCGATTTTGGAATTCTCGTGCTACTTCTACGACGCATCCCATTGGCCGCAAGCGCACTTGCATCGTAAGCATCAGAGCCGCCCGACTGGGAGTTGAAGAATGTCTTGAACCCTTCCCAACTGCTGAATTTTGAATTATCCTGCTTCGGAGATTTTGGTCTCGACGCTTTAGATTGCTTCTTCGGGAGTACTTTTCGGCTAGTGCGTTGGTTGAGGTTTTCAACGCGTGGCGAAGTTCGTGATCCTTTAGTCGGACATGAGGGGCATCATCCTTGATTGTGATACGCGATAGCACGGGAACGTAGCCAGTACTTCAGGAGTAGAGTTAGAAATGTGAGAATGGCAAGACAATTGCACAGAAACGTGATAATATCCTGATGCATGTATGGTCTGCAGAGTGTTATATGAGAAGGTTTGAGTTTGGCCTGTAAGCAATATAAAGCAATATAATCGAATACAAAGGATTGGTTCCTCGAATATCGCCCCAAATTATAATAAAATACGAAATCTTAAGTGGGAGAGTTCGTGAAATTTATGAATCGGAAAGATTGTCTACTCTCGGATAATCACAATGAGATAAAGCACTGGCTACTTTTAATAGTTACTGGGTTTATGCCAGCGCGATCTCCCCACGAGAGATCATGTTCCTTGATAAGTTCCGTGAATATGAGGCTGATCGTCAATGACAATTATTTTATCGCGCTGTTACGGTTGAGAGATTTGTGTGGCATTGACTGCAAGCTTGCGTGGCACGGCGCGACTCGTCGCCACGTGGAAAGCGAGACATGATTCGTCACCAATAATGTACAGGGGACTACGAGTAAAAGATAACGCGAGCGATTCTTGTAGCTATCGATAGCTAATAATGCCTGGGTGGCGGGGCTGCCTCCATTAGCCATAACTTGCATGTGCAAGATAATCGAAAGGTTATGCCACGAAGGAAGCCAACGAAGAATAGCCTCCAGAGGGGAGGCGATGCATTTGATTGGCTCATGCTAACATTTGCTTCAGGGCTTCGATTGATAGTCCTTTCCATATATATTCAGACTCGCAGTCAACCGATGGGGCTATTTATGAGCCTTTGGCATATGATACACGCAGGAACTTGAAGGCTTCAATACGGCGGATCATCATCTAGTCTCCGGCCATTTTCAGACGCATCTTGAAACGATTTAAGATGGGCTCCGCGCAATCTGTGGAGGTCAAGAAGAGTACGGCGGGGAGGGCGAAAGACCAACGAGAACCGAAATACGCCGGTAAAGGCTCGGAAATATCGAAACATCATCTTGTCGTCGGCATTGATTTTGGCACGACTTTCTCCGGTACGTATAGCCCATTCTTAGGGTCCCGCGCTGGGGCATAACTTGCAAAATCGCGCTTACCCAACGAATTGCCCAGGAGTCGCTTTTTGTCGGACTTCCGACCCATCAATCGATAATATTAATGTCATAACTCGATGGACGTCTGGGCTACGGCACGAGGAAAAAGTGCCAACCGAAATCTGCTTTCTTCCCTTCGGAGGTTTTGAGAAGGGGCAGGTAAAATGGGATATGATGCGACACCGCAATCGTTTCCTGGGCGAACAGGATACTCCGAAACACCGATTTACAGCCGATTTAAGCTTCTGTTAGATCCAGAAACGGGGAAACGAATGTGGATGCCGATAGCCGTGGGATGGCTACAGATGCTGGCAACAAAGCCGCGCGGATAGACGTTCCGGCGGGCATGACGGCGCTGGAACTCACCTCCGAATACCTCAAGCAATTGCACAACCATATTATGCCGATGCTACGGACGAAACTCCCTCCAACAAGCGGAGCTACTACAGAAACCTCCGAATTCGATTCTACACCAATCCAGTTCATAGCAACAGTACCGGCGATATGGAAACACCGGGACAGGAAGCGACAAGGGCGGCCTTCAGAAAAGCGGGATTCGGCGTACGTAGGGGTTCAGTACAGGACACGCTAACTTTGGTATCCGAGCCGGAGGCGGCTGCGCTCTATGCTTTGAGAGATATTTATCGTGACGATTCACCTCTGGCGGTAAGTTTTCCTCTAAGATATAAGTCGATTGTCATGAACCGATTCCCAGAGAACTCACTGCTAACTCTCAATGCGATTGAGAATAGGTAGGAGATCAAGTGATGATTGTAGATGCTGGCGGGGCACGGTTGTAAGTGACTTGTAGCAACGATTTTCTGACCGGAAAAACTGAAACAGGAAGAAGTTGAACAATGCTGATGCTTGATTTCATTAATTGCAGGATGTAATCACATATAACATTGTTTCGACCAAGCCTACTCTCAAACTCGGCGAATCTGTGATTGGAAGCGGTGAGTACTGGTAATTTCAAACGTCTGACGCAGGTTGGAGATCGCAATCTGACATCCGTGAAAGGCGACAGATGTGGATCCAGCTTTGTGGATGAGAATCTTTATAGGCTTCTACGTTCGAGACTTGGCGCTTCTTTCGACGACCCGACGGTATGGACGCCGCGGCTGAAAGGGCGAGGAAGCGAACTAGCCGGGCGAATAGATCTACTCAAGCGATCGTTTGACGGATCGAAGAAGAACCATTTTATCCATTTGCCGGTGAAAGTCCGAGACAACGAACGGCGCGGAATCGTGGGTAATGTAATCGAGCTTACAAGGTATTTATTACCCGACGTCACAGTTCTAATTTCGATACGGTTAACCTGACTGATAATTAATTCAAGCGATGATATCGCGAGGTGCTTCAACCCTGTCATCAATAAGATCTTCGACCTCCTGGAGAAACAAGTCACCGCTCTGAAAGATAAAGGCTGCCAGAACAAACTAAAGGTATGTCTAGATGTCTGATCCATCGCTAAGAACGTGGAATATTTCGGACTAACTCCACTCTTTCGAACAGGCAATAATTCTTGCGGGAGTTTCGGCGAATCAAGCTATCTTTTAAGCAAGATCCAACAATGGAAGAGTGAACGCAATCCTAGCTCGACGTGTTGTCGCCCGCACATCCGTAAAGGCTCCTAAAACTAGTGATCTTCAACACCTATGCGCGCACCTGTGGAATAATTGCAATCCCTATGCTAATCTATCACTATCGTTTCCCTTCCATCCATGGATGCTGATCCCATGACTTGTGTTTAGATGGTCCGCAGTCGCTCGCGGCGCTGTCCTTTATGGCCTCAACGAAGGAACGGTCAAGTCGAGAAAGCTTCGCACGCATTATGGCATCGGAATGAATGTACCCTTCAACCCTGCGAGCACGAGGAAACTCGAAGTTTCACGGATCCGTTTGAGGGAAGCTGTTCGAGAATGGAGTCAAATGGCTGGCAAACTTGGTAAGCAATAAGCCTGATTACTGCTTCATTGCCCCCTTTTTCCGAAACGAAGGGTATTACCTACGGGTGAAAGTGCTTGGGACTGACCGCGGGTGTTTCGGAATTCTTGTAGGGACAAGATGTAACGGAAGAAACGACAATCAAATTTCCGGCGGCTTTTGTTCGAGAAGAGGATGACCTTCTTGTAAATTGTGCAGTGCATATACTAGGTTGCAAATTCGACGACCCGCCGAAAGATATAACTAGTTACAGTAAGTACTGTGTGACTTGCTATTGTGAATCGTCCGTAAGGGTAGTTTCACTAATGGATTTCGTAAAGAGGTCGATCGTCTCGGAACCCTTAACATTCCAATCTTGCCTATTCCTATTCAAGAACTGGAAAGATTAGAGAATTCAAAAAACGAGAACGAAGTCCACTATCGCGCGAAGGTAGAGATTGAGATGAAGCTGAAGTCGGCTGAAGCCATCTTTCGAGTGGTTTTTAAGAAGAAAACATATGGGATCTTTGAATTTTCGCATAATTTGTAACATAAGGGTGTAAATGGGACTCTTGAAGAATTACATGGAGTTGCAGGTCAATAGAAATATAGTAAATCAAAAGCTCATGCTGTCACAACGCCATAGTAGCAGTGAGGTTTAAAAGGAAGCCTCAAGATCCTTTCGTCTTTTCATACCAAAAAGCTCTGTACCAGTCATCATGCTTGGTACTCGTATGGAAGCAATCCCTGATGACGCTGCCTTAGCTTAAAAATATAGAATAATCGTAGGGAAGCCCGATTTAAAACACGCTGAGATATTTGATGGCACGGTAATATCGAAAAATACCGCGAAACTAGAACTTGTGGATGAAGAAGTAAAGAGACCAAGGATCTTCAGAGAGCGCATTAGTTTAAATATAGAGCGTTCGATTATCGGAAGTCAAAAGTTCCAAATGGGCATAGGAGACTAGCTACTGTGGATGATGGGGATATAAATACATGAAATGAAAAGAAAATTGAACCACGTTGTGTTGAATAGGTATTTGGCTGCCTCCCAGTGCGGATAGGAAAGGTAAGGGGGAAACTAGGTGGGGAAGGTATTTCCAGTTATTCTATTTCTGTGCCGCCTGAAAGATTGCAGAGACAGGGACCTTCACAGGGAGGAAGATTGCCTTGTGCCGCCCCTTGAACTTTTCCACTAGTAGCAAGCCCAATGTGCCTCAAATGCCTTGAGGTTAATTTCCATGGTCTGCGCCTTAGTACCATCCGACATGCGAGCTTTCTTAATGCTGTCTTCCTGCTTCAGGTAACCCACCGTTTCCGGGTCCTCTAGCTTTCGTCGAAATTCCGTCATTCGCTTGTCATAAAGAGGCTCGCTAGGTTTTGGCGCCGTGCAAGCGAGTCCCTCGAGCTCTTCCAGCTCGCGTCTTATATTTGCAAGAAATTGTCGAACCGAATTCGTTGGCGCATTTTTAGAGAGCGGCCCTTGAATTAGAAGCCTTTGCAGGTGCGAATTGCCTTGGCAGCGGGAAAGGTGTCGGTTCATCGGCTACATCTGCCGGTAAGGGGGTCTGACCTGCTCAGCTGACCGACTCCTAGTGAGGACCATTGCTAACTATGGCGAAGAAAGTATCTTCAAGTAGCGGCGCCGTTAAGCAAGGTTGTGAGCTGTGAAACTTGGCTAGCTTTGACGAATAAATTACTTGAAGAAGTGAAGGAGTGACGCGTGAGCCTGTAGTTTAACGCTGAGAGGAGCTCAGTTCACTCAAGTGTTTAAGATTCTTGCTCTCCCCTTTTATAAAGACCCCAAAGTTGTGAGATTTTGTCCCACTAGTAGCGCACTTCACTGGATGAAAGCCTTTGCGCTTGTTCTGAGTGGAAAATTGAGATTAATTTGCGACTTGCCCTCTTTTCCTTCTTTTCCTTCTTTTCTTTTTTTTCTGCATGAGAAGTTGCGGAGGTTCGCGGAAAGGTTACAGTGCATATATATCACACTAGTAGAGGAATATGACCGGGTCGACTAAGGAAAAGATTTCCTGAACGTTTCATTCTTGATCAATCGATTCTGACATCGGCTCAGGACATTGGCAAAAGGGTCGATACATTGCTGCAGAAGCCAGTAGCCGACTAACCCAGGGTATTTGGCCTTGAAGATATCGTAACCGGTATGAGAAGAAACGTGTTCACTCGTCAGCTAGATCCATAAGGTCCTTATGGCATATTTTAAAACGACAAGGAATATAACGTGGCGCAATATCAGGCCTTCAATCCATGTATCCGATTCATGAGAAGGTCGAAAGATAGTGTGTACCTCAGTTTCTGGCCCTTTTAAAGTGTTCAGCTTTGCTTTTGCTCATAGCATTTCATTGAAGATTATATCTGACAAACAGAGTTGACGTTCGTAGCCACACCAGCTCCCGCCAACTCACAACTTGTACGGCATAGTACCCTTAGACGATGACCGGAACAAGCAATACACATATTATGGCAGTTAATGATAGATGCCCGCAATAAACTTCAATATTTGGCCCAACTGTAGACAATCCTGTATCAAAAAACATCACTTACATACATATAAATTAATCACGGTAGATGACTTATTTAATTTATTTGGTGGTCTTACTATTTACGATGTGTGATGCTATTAGGCTTCATCTGTACCGAGTACGTTGCCGGCTACATGTTGAGGACGGTCTCCAGTGCTTTCATAAAGTGTGCCGCTAGTGATGCATGTCATACGGGCTCACCGAGAATGCCTGAGCCAAAGTTAAAAACGATCTTCGGGGATCTTGGTCCGCCAGACTGCAAGAACGTTGAATTGTGTCTACGTCAATCGAGTAGTTCATGACAAGGGCTGCAAACTTTAATAAAAGGTGATGCGGGAGTTTCACGATTTCGATACCCTTCTCTTTTACGCAACACTTTTGCTATCTGCAGCTCCCCTGCGGTTAATCTCCGATCCTGGTGCTGGATGCTGTCTAGAGGCCTGTTTCCACCACCTACGAAATGGTTCTGCCAGACTTCATGCAAAGCGAGTACCAAATTCTCATCTGCATTTTAATATTCTTCACAAGAAGGAGGCAATTTTCTACCTTAAGAATCGAATCTCATGCATCAGAGTTTGTGTTTATCTTACTACTAGAACTTGAATACTAGCATACTGGATCCTTGAGCCCGCGGCTCGACAACATCAGAAAAAAAATCCTATACGAATGTTGACCTATACCATTGCACGAGATAAGTTCGCCCGAGATGGGTATAACAGCGTACTCGATGGCATTTGCGGTCAGTATAAATGGCGCAGGAGCAGGGTTGCGAGAATATAACGTCCGCGAATAAAAAATTTTTTTTCTTGACACAAGGAAAAAAGGAAGGAAAATAGGAGGAAAATTGCAAAAAAACAAAAAAGTAACTGAACAGGCGACGAGAATCTCTTTCCCGCGCTTACCGGTGAGAATCTTCTCTAGACATGCGAAAGGAGGTTGCTGGGTTCCAATAAGACCTTTAATTGACAAAGTGAGGGGAAAGGATTGCAGGAAGGCTGGCTGCTGGCGCCGTGGTGTTTCGCAGCCCTTGTCAACTTCCAGCTCCCTGCCGCCCACCCTGTTATGTCTATTTTATATTTCTTCTTTGATCATGGGTATCGCGTCAAAAGCTGTTGGATAAAGGATTCATGGAGGTGGATTTCGCCTAGAGCACAGAGGTATCTTCTCTTACAGTATTAGACGGCGTAAGGAGCTTGCTATCACCCGCTGGGTTCTTCCCCTCCCCCCTTTCTTCTGCGTCTACCTTCTATTTTCTTCGCGAAAAAGGCATTGCGACGGATGTTGATTGGCGGAAAGGCTTTTGGCGCTCTCGATATATCCCTCTAGTTTGTCCACATAACACTTGAATGGAAGTCAGCACGGCCATAAGAGCGCTTATAGTGGCTATGGCCGAGCCTTTCTTTTCATCTCTTTCCCGTTTTTCTTCATAATAGAGCAATATTATTGCACACAAAAAGTGATTGGAAGAAGCTTCACGACTCAAGGCATTTTTGAGCTTGCTTAGCTCATATAGCAATCCGCCCGATCATGATCCTCAATAACAATGCGGATTCGATCGACCTATATTACAAAGAAGCGGTATGCCACGATCCTGTATCCTGGAGCCTTCTAAGGATGTATCCATCTTCTACTAAAATCATAAAAATACGATCGAAAAATTTTCCGGTTACCCGCTTCAAGTTGTCGCTTACTAAGGATGCTTCCCCGACCATCACCGATGATGTTTCTTCAAGACTTTACCCGGCTTTTGGTTCCCCGCTTCATTGAACTTCGACCGAGTACTAATTCGCAATCGGGGCTCATATAACGGACCTACATATTTCGTGCCCTACTCCCGTCGCCCTGTAACCCGGTCTAGCGCATATTTTCCCCAAGTTTAAGAGCCCGATTTTCAAAAATATGAGCGCGCCCTATCCTCCGGCCCCCATGGTCCCTCCCAGCACGAGAATGATAAGACTTGTGCGATTTGTAAGAAACTAGGGTCAGCAGCCAACCCCTGTTCAGGTGCTCTAAGTGCAAGAAGGTCTCGTATTGTGTACGTTCCGATCGCTTCCTGAGGCGGTTAATCGCTGAGGTTTACTGAAGCGCTAACTTCCGAGTCGCAGAGTAAGAAATGTCAGAAAAAAGCCTGGAAGGGTGCGTATTAACGCGAAACGGAGATCATACCTCATGCCTGGGAACTCCATAATGGGACTTATCTTAAGAAACCTAAGCGGGTTCACGTGGCTGATGCTTGATTCTCTTCTAGATCACAAGAAAATCTGCAAATCTCCGCAGACGGTGCGCATCGGCCGCCGCTCGAAGCTTTTGTCGGCGACAGCTTAGTTAAAACACTAGCACAAATGACCTTACCTCTTGTCCAAGACCAGATGAGCAGGTGGATGGGCATCACGACCTCCTTTTCAGCGCCCTTCAATCTATATCAATCGCGAACAGAGGTGATCCACCTACGGACGGCAAAGACGCTTTCACAATACTTTTGGCAGAGTGGAGGCCGACGTTGACGTTTTGGGAGTCCAAGGCGTTTAGAGTCTACGACGGGATCGTATTGCCGAAGGAAGAAGCGTGGAAAATGCGCAATCCCGATGATCCGGCACCTGCCGAGCGGGCGGCGTTGGAGGCGCAGATTCGCAATGCGGAGCGGGAGGGGTTTAAGATGGTAATAATTTGGATTGCACTGACGACTGATAAGAATCCGTTTCGGGGCGGTTACACGTGGACTGCGCGGTACAAGGAGCCTACCCGGGCGGAAAGAATCACTTTGGAAAAAGATATGAGGAGCTTAGGTATGGGATGGGTCGAGCTGGCGAAGGCTATGACAGCTTGAGCGGTATCGGGTTGAGAAACGGATAGCAACAAGAAAATTCCCTGCGTTTTCGGCCGTTAATCGCGAAAGAACCAGGAATTGGTTCTCCATGCGAGATTCAAAATCGACATATTCACGTATTCACGAGGCAATTTTTTCAATAGTATTTCGCTTTTGATGTAGACGTGTTCACTCAACGCCTATTGAGCGCCGCTTTGCTGCGCTTCCAGACATGGCAGAGTTTATGGATGCTCAAGCATCCTGAATCGCCATAGATATGAATAAATTTGTTAAGGATACCCCGTGATGGGATTAACCGCAAGCGGCAACTTAACCGCGAAGCGTTACTAAATTTGCTCACGGAGTAGTGCAGCGACATTCGCGCCTTGTGATGTTACCAATTTAATAAATCCCTGATAGAGTAATCTATTGATCGAGAAGCCATATAAAAGCTCATAAGTCCTCCAAAGATCCGAAGACGTATGGAAGTAGTACTCGTGCAACTCGACTAGATATATAATCTGGACTGATAAATCCCACTCTAAACAGCAATGCCTCCGATCTCCTCTCTCCCGACGGACATACCGACCAAAATATTCAAAGTCGGAAACTTTGACTATCTCGAGCCAAAGCTCACATTACCGCTCGTCTGTCGGCAATTCCGCAACGTTATTGCCTACCTAATAGCCGGAGGGTCCACGCACTGGCACGATCCGCTCGCGATCGCTCTATTCCGGGACCGCCTTAACCCAGCACAGCCATTCATAGTAGGCCAAAACAACGAACATCATCAAGAAAAGTATATCGATGCGGATACCGACCGGCTAAAATACAAATTGCACCCGTGCTTCCGCTTCCTCGCGCTCCGCGAACCAAGAAAGCTATACGCCGCGCGATTTACCCATCAAAATAGACGACGTAGGTTCTTACAACCCGTTCGGAGAGTTTATACCCCTCAAGTACACCGCAGCCGCCAGCGAGAACGCAACGTCACCGGCCTGCAATATCTTTATGGGTTACTCATGGCCCCCTGCGCCGTTCAGCTGCTTCGACGAAATCACCCTCGACAAAAGCGGGACATAGTACTCGCGGAATAAAAACAGGGAACCCGAAGCCGTTACGGTCGCGGAGTTCGTCGAAGAAGTGCTTTCAATTTTAGAAGGATATTTCATGGATTGGCATGGCGAGAGTATTTACTGGTACGGGTGCGATTATTTCGCGGACAAGGATCCGAAGGTCTTGGTTCGGAAAGCAAGGGCACTGGAGGAAAACTATATACCCTAGGATATCCAACCGAAGGATATTTTCTTTAGGGAGGATGTTTCTGAATGTTGATGATATGGAGAAGGACGACGAGTCTTATGTGCCGCAGGATAGAGAAAGGAGGGGATAGTTACGACGTCGCTGAGGTTCGTTCTCGATTTGGAATTCCGAAGGACTGGTCGCCGCCTCCTGAGCATGAACATTATCGAGAAGCTGCTACGATATGAGGAAGGACGAAAGGTTGAGAGAGGGGGAACTAGGGTATTTAATGATGAAGTATTGATTTATTCCAGAGTCCCAGAATAACAAGCCTTGTTACGCTAATATGTTTATCGAAGTTACTATGTATCTATTTACAGCATGGAAAAAGCAATATGACCCATGCTTCATCCAGTTATCAGGATCCTATCATGATAGTAGTATGAACAGTAGAAAGTAGAGAAATAATAACAGTAGAATCCCCTTCAACCATCACCTTATGTAAAATATCATACCTTGGGAGGATAATAGGAACCAATATAACGGTTCATATATGGTAGAAGCGTTGCCCTATTCATTCACCCCTCCAGCTCTTCTTTGCCAAACAATCCTGAAGATTCAGCGCCAACATCTTCGTTGATCGTCTCGGGAAGCGGTGAGCCCGTAATCTCCACCTCCGCCTTCAAATATCCACCTAGCTCTTTGCACTCGAGATTACTTTCAGGCTTCCGATTTGATCCTTCAGCATTTTCCGAACTTGTCGTCCGCGTCGCCCTTTTCGAAAGCATATCTCTGTAGATCTGCATGTCAATTTTGATAGCCTGGACGAGTCCCTTAACCGAATCAATTCCGACGGGTGATGCCTTAGATGCAGCTGCCGGGCCCGGATCCTCACGTTGGGGAGCGACTGCTTCAGAGTGGCAAGCCGGTGGAGCCGGTGCTGGAGAAACCGCGGCTCTTCTGGACTTCCGAGGGAGTTTCTCGGCTTGGGAACTCTTAACTTTCGGACCCTGTACTCCTCCGGAAGGATTTTAGAACCGGTCCAGCTGCGAGTTGGACGAAGTTGGGGTCGTAGTAGCAGGTCCAGGTTTTCCCCTCTTCGCCATCGCATCGACGCACTCCTGACATGGCGAGGGCCTTGGCTGCACTATTGTAACAAACCACCCTCCCTCGGGATTAGATTAGTAGGGATTTCTAAATCTATTTTGAATGATGGCGATCTAAAAATATTGGGCTCGAGGGGTTTTTTTTTTTTTTTTTTTCTTTACTCACGGCCGTACGGAGCCACCGACAAGGGACACAGGCGGAAGTACTCGATGTTTGCATTGATGCAGGGGTAGTTGGCGCTGGACTGCTGCCCCCTCCGTCAATAAGTTCGTTACGGCCGATACTGGCCGGATTGTTGGCGACGCTAGTATTCTCCACACCTTCCTCCTCAACCGGGCCGTCCTGCTCCATCGAAGCTTCCGGTGCCGCGGACTTCTGGACAGTAACCGAAGCAGTGCCATTCCCACGAGCCTACCTCCCCATTGGACCTCGACAGCGCCAACCTCTCGTTACATTCTGCCTCGAGCCTGCAAACGGGGTTTGGACGTTGGTGATGTCAGGACCCCTCGCCAGGTTGCGTGCACTGTCTTTATCGCTCTCGAAGAAACGAAATGGGTTGTTAGGACTGGCTGGTTAACCGGAACCATTTGGTGATCCTGTCGTTACTGGCCGGCGTGTTATCGTCTCGTAGTAGACCAGTACCGAATCGAGGGCTGTCCTCTGCCGCTTCAGGCCGGTCGTCGCTGCTGTAGGGAGTTCGATAGCTGCCCGCCGAAGCTTTTCCTGCATTTACGGAGGGTGGCATGATGTATGTACTGGAGTATCTTGCATAGATATTATTTAGGTTGATGGCCGGCGGTTAATAAAAAAAAATTTGAGGGCCGAATGATTGCAGCTCGGATGTGTGGAATTGGAAGCGAATTAGCACCAAGCAGGAGGCTAGCTAGTTTATTTATTTTGACAATTATTTTGACATTTATTATTTTTTGAGAAATTAGTTGCCACTAAGAGGATCAATTATTGCCACTAAGATAAATAAATAGTGCAGATTAAGTCAAAGTTCACGAGGAGGTTCAATTCAAACTAGTAATTTCATCAGCTTCCTTTAAGCCATCTTCTAGCCCTTGCCATAACATACAGAGGGCTTAAGGGTGGCTAAAGATCACCCAGGAGGTACTCCAAGAAGTCGTGAACAGGTAGGTTAAAAAGACTTAAACCGGTTATAACAGAGTCCATCACTATTGCTTCAGTGTCTCATACTCATTTCCGACTCTAACTAGCTACGACTTTGCTTCAATGCACCTGCCATATTGTTCTTTGGTTATTCGCTTACTCGATGGATACTTCGCAATACCATAGGACGAGCTCCACATATTGGTAGCAATATTTGTAAATCACATGAAGTTGAACCATTGGGACGGAACTTATCACTCACTCACCACAGCGCCTATGCGGCCCTCTCTCTTTCATCTTTTTGGAGCTTCAGGATACTTTCAAACCTATATCACGTGGTCTTCCCGTTCTAGAGATCCCTGAGGATATGTTTTTTTAATTTTTAGATACACACGCATCCGGTAATGATATTTTTCAACTATTAAGCTTTTGTGAAACCTGAACTTCACCGACTAAGGTTTTCCTCCATCAAGACACAGATCTTATCATTGGGTTCACTACGTCACGGTCCCAGAGATTTAGGGTAAATTTTTGATTTACCTCCCTAAACGCTGCTGTCAGACTCGGAGCTTAAAAAAACTTTATTTGTTTTCCTTTATTTCCCTTTACAACGGCCAGTTGATATGTAACAGCAGGATTTCAACTCCCTTCAACTTAAATCAAATCTTAAAATTCGTTCGACCGATATTGTTAAAATTGGGAGCCGCAGGCTAAGGTCGTCTGCGATTTTCTAGCAGATATTGCAGGAAACCTTGAAGCTCCGGGGTGCGATCGCGAGAGGCTAGATCGCATGATTGGGTCTTTCAGGGATTCAAAGCGTAGTACTGAGGGCAAATACAAGAGTGTCAGGCCGTATCAGGGCGTGCCATGCCGAATAGGGGACCTTCCTTAATGCCACTTAGACCAGCAAAAGGGTAACGAACGAACAAGTCACTTGTTCGGTCGTAGGCACGCTATATAAGGTAGGCAAGAGACGGCACTGCACGCCCAGCTGCGTGCAGCCTCTTGTAAGGGGCCGCGCTGCCTTATATAGAGGGACACACAACTATTTATATTTTAATTTACTTACTTAATTCGCACGCACACAAATCAAAAATAAACAATAAATAAAAAAAATAAAAATAAATAAACCATCGCGTCTTATCTCTATCTCTATCTTTATCTTCATCACTCGCGCGCCTTTTTTATTACTAGAATATGTCTTCGTCTTCTATCGGATATTTATCATATTCAAAGCTAATAGACGGCCGGCGGACGGAAAATAATGAAAACCTATTAAATTATAGTCTTTAAATGTTAAAATAACTTAATTTATATCCTTCCCCTTTAATTTAAATAGTTTTTATAATATAATACAGATAAAAGTTATTATACTGTCTACCGACCGTCTATTAGCTTTATAAGTAATAAATGTTGATAGAAGACGTGTTTTGGCGATAAAAAAAGGCGCACTAGTAATAGAGATAAAGATAAGGAGATGCTTTATTGCCGGCAATAAATGTTTTATTATATATGTATATATATATATATATTTACCGTTTATTTTGATTGGTGTGCGTGCGAATGAGTAGGTAGCCAAATTAAATTAAAATAGTTTGTGTGACATGTCCCTCCAGCAAGAATGAGTATATCCCTCTAGCATTTGCTATTTCTGAGGGGGTATGGTTCAAGTTGCGGTTATCGTTAGGGGAAAACCGAAGATTTCTCGACAGAGCTCTAGCTGCCGCGGAAGGGGAACAGCAGGACGCGATGTTGATAAAGGAGGAGGATGGTATATAAGGAAGATTAAGACGAAATCACTCTTGCCTCAAACAAGTTTTTCTCACTCCTTCACTCCCGAGTAATGCCTAATATCAGTCCATAAGTTATCTATTTTCTGCTTTGGAGTATGTATTACTGAGTACTGTTTATTATCGTTGGGGTCTTTTTATTTTTATTTTTTTTTTTTTTTATTTTCTGTTAAAAACAAGTGGGACGCGAAGAAATAAATCGAAAAAGGAGGATTTGCTTCGTCTGAGATCCTCTCAAGGAGGTTTCCAGAAAAAAAAATCATCGTCCCTCAGCTTGTCCGATAGTTAGCCCTCACCAGCATCACAGCCAGCGAGCCCCCTCACCGCTACTTAATAGTTCTCCTTTAGCGCAACGTGAAGGTTCACCACGCCGTCAACAACCTCAACCCTCTCGACGCCCTTCCACCAAAAGCCTTCCCCCGCAGCGCTCCATCTTTAAGAACGCCTTTTCCTCTCCGGCCGCAGCATCTTGAGCCTCTTCTGCTTATAGTCACTTTCAGGATGCAGGCTCCTCAAATCGATAAAAATACTCTACCGTCCGCCTCATTACATCCATAACCGTAACCGCCCCCTTCACCCGTACCTCCACCTCAACTTTCTCAAAGTCGAGTGGGTGGACACCTACGAATAGCTTACGGACCGCGGGGCGCGTGGCGTTTTCGTTCGCGAGGGAGTGGATGGGAGCGTGGACCATTTGTACTTGCGAGTGCTGCGGAGGGGTAGCAGACGAGGATTCTCGTCAGAGCGGTTTCCGCCCTGTCTTCCAGCAGGACGCCCAGTACCTGTTCCGGATGTAGTTAAAGAGTGGATTGGTTGTGGTGGTAGTAGTAGCAGGAGCTGCAGGAACGCCTCGGAAGACGAGGTCAGTTAGGCTGCTGTATGTCTGCCGGTTGACGAACTGGAGGTACATCAGGTCCAGTAGTCGAGGTGGCTCCCGAGTTCTAGGAGTACGGTGGCGGGTAGGTCGTTAAAAGACATGACGAGTTTTCCTACCTTTTAAATAACTTTAGAACTCCGTCTCTCTTTTTTTTTTTTTTTTTTTTTTTTTTTCTTCCCCGCGTCCCTTAATCAGTGGTTCCTAAGGAGCAGTTTGCAAAATCTTGTCGAAAAATTACAATACCCAAGTCCTAATGCCAACGGCCGTCAGGGAGATATGGTGATTTATATAGTTGTCTTGGCCGCCATGCTGTGTAGCCGATTGTGACGCCAAAATTCAGCAGAAGTACCATCGCACATCGTAACCTTTCATGGGATGAGCTGAGCTGAAAAATGGGAGCAAAGATGATACATCTCACTCCGAAGAAGTCAAATGACTTCATGCTATCCATGCTTCCCACGGCAGAGTGCTTCATTGTGTTGCATGAAACTGAAATTCTCACTTCGTTATGACTTTTGTTCCCAATGGGCGGCGCGTCTTGCACCTCATGTTGCTCGTAATCTACCTTGGGGGTTCCTCGTTCAAGTTTAATCTGTCACTTTTGCGCTTCCTTTGATTCTTCTGGTTCTTCTATATTCCAGTTTTGTTTTTTCTCTAGATGTATGATCATCACCGGATATATTCCACTGAAGCTTCGATTCCGTAGGAAAAACAACGACTTGATGGTCCAATGCCTTAAAAGTAAAGAAACCAATAAAAGTAAACCAGCCAAGGAGAAAAGAAGAAAAAGAAGAAATGGACTATGAACTGAACACCGCCTTTGGATAAAAACCACGTTCCACCAATTACTCAAATACCACGACGAAATGGCGAGAGGCTACGAGTCCGCAATGGCATCCGAAGGGACGGACCTACCGGCGGACTGGCACAATTACCACGACGCGAGGTGCCGTGCCATCGTGGTTATCAACAATCTCACATACAACGAACTCGACTTCGAAAAGACGCTGTTGGTCATGCCAGCAATAGCGGTCGTGGTAGTTTACGAGACGCTGCTGGCGTTGGTGATGAGCGTTTATTCCGGTATGATATCGAAGAAATATTAATATCTGCCACGAAAACTTCCTCGATGAAATCTAGGGGACAGAGAAGCTAAGGTATTTTTACAGCCCCTCGCCCTCCGAGCCTTCATCCCCGTCACCGACGCCGACCTCGCGGCGCTGCACCACCGTATCATAAAGCACTCCCCCAATCCGATCTTTACAACACGGACGCGCGCGTCGATTACGACGAGGAAGGCGAGCGGCGGTTACCGAGACTACAGATGGACGGTTCCTCGTGGTATTCAAGCAGATTATAGCCCGAGTTTCGCTACTGCTTGGAGAAAAAGGCGGTTTTTATGCTGAATTTCATGTGGGCGAACCCGCGGTCGCCGCCGCCGGTTTACAGGGAGCTGGAGTTGGAGCCGCCGCCGCGTATAGCGAGACCGAGAGTTAAGTTTGTTGTGTTTAACTTTTTTGTTTCGAGATGTAGCTACTTATGTACGTATCAAATAAGTATATGATATAGAAGAAGAGTCTCATATGATCAATCAATGTACAGTGCTCGCTTTTAAAATTCGTGAGCTTCGTTGACTCTTCAAGATTTGATGCACGGATCCGCGGAGTACACTTTTTCTGAGGCTCAAGGCCTGGAGCTAGCCGCCCTGGAGTCACGCTTACGCCAAGAAACGAAGAAAAAAGAGAGAAAAAAGGACGCGGAAGATTTTGTTCAGAAAGTTCCCCCAGAACTTACAACTTACAACTCCCAGTCTCGAAGCTTCGGCCCTTCAACTACAGCAACAAAAACACGACCATGGCCCCCTCTCACCGGCGCGCCACCGCCTTCCTTCCCTCCCTCCCCACAGAGCTTAAACTCCTAATCCTCTCCCACTGCCACTTCCCCTCTCTCCTCTCCTCCGCCAAACCTCCTCCTCAACCCTCCACCTAATCCACTCCTACCTCCTCCACAACACGCCACACCAATGGTACCACAACCCTCCAAAAAGCACATCCACTTCGCCGAGCAGGAAGCCGAACTAGAGCGCCGCCTCGAGGAATCCCTCTATCCCTTCGCTCTTAGGCATAATAACATGGAAGCCTTAGGCTGGTTACACGGCGTCAAGGTACACGCATCCTCGGTTTTACATGCGTGGAAAAGCCGGAGGAGGAGTGTAGGCTGGAAGTTAGTAAATCTTGCTTTATAAACGCCAATAATGAGGACGATATCGACCTGGGAAAGAGTATACCGTTCGAAAGCGCGTCGCTGTTCTACCGCCGATAAAGGCTGCCGTACCGACGCGTATGCGCTACCGCTTCTCGTACCCGCCGTGCCACTACGACGATCCGAACCCTTGGTCTGAGTTCTCGGACGAGGTTGAGGATATTGGGTACCCCGGGGTTATTTCGATTACGAGTCCGTCGATACGAAGTTCCTCCTGTGCCGTAGAACCGCTTCTTATATAACCGTTGGAGACGCCGTCGCCGCGTTTGAAAAGCAATTGAAAACACTGTTAAAATGGAGGAGAAAATGACTATAAACCGGTTCCACGTCCACGTCAACCAAGGAGGATGGTTGGACGTAGTCCTCTCCGTGACCATGCGCTACACGCCGCACGACTACAACGAATACATAAACGACGATATAGAAGATCGTACGTCCGAAGCGCGGTATTCAGATACTTCGTACAACCCTAGTATCACAGAATCCTGTGTCGCATCGGAGTACGGTGAAGAATTCACAGGCAGTAGGATGCGTTATTCAGAGGATGACCTAGAAGAGGAAACGTTCGAGATGGGACCGAGACCCATACCGGGAGACGTGGAGAATAAGTGGGTTGTTATAGACGAGAAACCGTACAGCGAGATGGAGTGGTATGTGTGGGTGTTGGGCTGTGGCGCACGATAGGGGGGAGTGTTTGAGGGCGTACGAGGGGTCGCAGGTTGCGGGGTTTCCGAGTATTGGGAGCTATGATTGGGAGGTGACGTAGCTCTAGCCAGTATTATGTCTAGCAGCAAAATGTTTGAGAGTAAAAACAGTAGAGCTAGCTAGCTATAGTCCCCTAGAAGGAAATACGTGATGGTATTCTATATCTCGATCTCTACGGTCATCTTCCGTGGGGACGGGGCGCGGCAGGGTAATCCGCGCCAGCTTGAGAGAGGGAAAGGAAGAAACGGAAACAGTGTTAAAGTATTCTTACTCCGCGAACTTTGCGTGCCTACCGGCAACTCGTCTCAAACCTTGTTCGCCATGACCCACGACCCATCGTCCGTTCCGCGATATTTACGCCATAGAATTTATAAAAACGACTCCAACGACGGCAAGAGATTGCCATTTTTGCCGGTGTTTTCCCCAAGCAGCTGGAACACTCCAAGGAACGGCTCGTCAATTAACCCTATTGGCCAGCACCATCGTTCCTTACTTTAATGAGAAAGTCACGGTTATCTTGGCGCGAGGACTGAAAGGAACTTTCCCCAGATTTGCCCCACACCGCCAACGCCAATGGAATGTCTGAAGAACGAATGTCATTTGACCCCACCAGCGAATCGGAGATCGTGGGACGAAAACAGCCCAGGTCATGGTCACGATCCGTCTGAATAGTTGCGTACCTCACATGGCCAAGAATATCTTCCCCTTTTTACAGCACCCAGCTGGACAAGGGTTTATAAACCGGTCTGGTGGAAACCTTTTCGTTTTTGTTTCTCTTTGAGAGGGAGAAATAGATTACTCGCAGCTTCTCTGTCCGGGGCAGTTTTTTTTTTTTTCCCCCCCTTAGAGGTTTTCGTAGGAGAAACCTATATCAATATATCCACGATGTGGTTAAAAACAATAGCTCTGCTCTCATGCCTGAGCACGGCGACCCACGCAAGTCCGTTAACCCCCCCTTCGTCTTTCTGCTCTCCCTCTCTCCCTCCACCATACCCGCTCTATGTACTTACTAACTTTGCCTTTTTTATAGTCGTCTACAACACCTTCGACGGCAACGGCTTCCAGCATGCCACAACATTGCCGGCATCTTCCACCCGATGTCCATGGACGAGCTCGTCTCCGACGTCAAAACCGCTTTAAATAACAAGCAGCGTATACGCGCTACCGGCAAGGTATAACGCAACGTCCCCTCAAGCTTTGTGTTTAATAATGGTCAATCTGAGAGAGGGGTTTTTTTTTAGGGCCACATGTGGTACGACACGATGTGCTCCGACGATCCGAACACGGTGATAATACAGACCGAAGACGTAAATAAGATAACCGAGTTTAATTTACCAAACGGCGCAAAGGAAGGAGTGTTTGGATCGAGGCGGGGTTACGTTTTTCGAATTGTAGTTTACTGCCCCCCGGTCAACTCCCCGCTTCACGTTCCCCCCCTCGGTGGTCGATGATATGATGATTAATTCTCCTGATATTTGTCTGTAGCGCCGACTTCCTCCACGCCCGCGGCGCCTCGATGGCTATACCTCGTAAACTGGAACATGACAATCGCCGGCGCCGTCGCAATGGGCGCCCACCGCTCCTCCCTCCGCGAAGCCTCCATGGTCGCCGCCGGCGTCCAAGAGCTCCAAATCCTCGACGGCACCGGCAAAATCCGCTCCATCCCCGCTCCGATACGAACGACGACTGGCTCGCCGCTTCGACCTCCCTCGGCCTCCTCGGCATAATCGTAAAAATGAAATTCACAATCTACCGGACTTCAAAGTCTACGCCAAGCAAGATACCTACGACGAGGATAAAGTGCTCAACGGGGATATTTACGGCATGATCGCCCCCTACGCGACGGCGAATCTGTGGTGGTGGCCGTACATGAAGAAGTTCCATCATAGGTATTACGATGTCGTTGATGCTAAGCAGTACCCGCAGGAAGGGTTCCAGAGTACGTTTTCTGTGACACCGATAGAGGGTAACGCTGCGCTGGCGCTGTTAAATTCGGGCAGTACCTCGCGACGAGTAACATGCTCGCGGAGACGATATTCTTCGGGCAGTGGTCCGCTCCGAACTTCCACAACAAAAACGACGATAGTGTCGTAAAAGCTGGCCGGTGTACGGTTGGAACTACGACGTTTTAATCGGTGGGTTATACCCCGGTCAACTGCCCGAGTGGGATTACAACCTGCACGGTTTAACCCTCGAGCTCGCCGTCCCGTAACCCTCGCCAACGCCCTCCTGAAGCGCGTCCGCTCCCTCTTCGACGCCGAACTCAAAAAGGGCATCATAATGACATCCACGTACCGCTCCGGCATTAATATAAAATTCGGCCGGCCGTACAACGATTTGTTAGGTCAAGTCGTAACGTCGAATAACACCGCTAGGAATAAAGGCGAGCGGGGTGGATTGGAGCAAAGGAGCTATCATGTTCGATTTCCCGAGCTTTAAACCGACGGTGGGCGATGGGTTGAGGTTTAACGAACCGTTTTATGGGAATCTTGCGAAGGTTATCGTTGAGGAGTTCCCGTGTAGGCCGCACTGGACGAAGAACACGAGGGATGTGCTGAAGAGTGCAGTGCCGAATTTGGATCCGGACCACTTGAAGAGGTTTAAGGCCGTTAGAGAGAAGTTCGACCCGAACGGGGTTTACAGGAGCGTCGTGGGGGAGATTTTGGGGATGTACTAGACGAGCAAAGTTGGGAGAATTTTTGGTAGAATGCGGAAGTTATGTAAATTGTATGCATATTAGTGATGTACTTTTTAAACTGATTCTTATGAACATCAAATAGCTGTAGTTACATGAACATCAAACGTGAAAACAAGTCCTTTTTTATATACAAAATTTTTCGCTGGAAAAACGTCAGATAACCGAACCATGTTTCGCGTTTTATACGTCCATATTACAGTTTCTAGGTCGTTTTGCACGGGTGGAGGAACTTAAGCCGTGCAGTTATATCCCGGCCATCCTTCTCCCGCCTACTGGACGCTCAACCACCTCCCTACCTCCCCCTCAACCTCCCCAACGTCAGCGGCTTCGCCAAAAACCCGTCCGCGCCCGCACTTCACACTCCCTCCTACTCTCCCTACTAACATTCGCCGTCAAGCTCACAATAAACACCTACCCTCAACTTCCCATCCCTCTCCATCTCGCGTATCCGCCTCGTAGTCTCCAACCCATCTAACACCGGCATCTGCGTATCCATCAGTATCAGTGAGTACTTCGAAGGTGAAGAGGTGATCATGGATAGCGCGACGGCGCCGTTTTCAGCGACGTCATGGGGAATCCGAGATTTTCGAGGATTTTATGCGAGGCGCTGGTTTACGGGGTTGTCTTCTACTAGGAGGATCGCGGGGGCGTTTTTGTTGTTGTTGGTGGTGATGGTCGTGGTGGGTTGTTGGTATGCTGTGGAGGTGGTAGCTTGTTGTTGTCGGTAGGTAGAGAGGTAGGTGATGTCGACGGCGTTATCGTTTGCAGAGGTATCGACGCCGCCCGTTAGTGGCTCCGTTTACTAACACCTCTTCGACGGCGTTCCTCCCTATTCGTAGTAACTCTACGAATTCGCAGTCGATGACGATTGGCCGCTTCGGTAGCACTTTTATCATCCCCGGCACGTCCGCCGTATCTACTCGCTCGCCGAAGCAGAACCACGCTTGTCCCACCGGTGCAGACTCCACGAGCGAAAGCATGTCCGGCGTTAAATACGAATAATCGATGACGACGCGATCAGCACTCGCTGCCGCCTTCTTCCAATCCGCCACGGATGATGATAACGGAAACGATGTTCGGCGCGTTAACGTAGACGGTGTCTGTTCCATGATACTGACGTCGAAGTACTTCCCAGCGCCTCGCCCGCTTTCTTCGCAGTGTCGGGTTTCAATAACACCGCAACTTTTAACTTCTCCTTCCTTCTTACTTCTTCCCAGCGCGGTTGTTGCCGCTGGACCGCATCGCTCAGCACAACCTCGAAACAACTCCCCTTGCCCAGCGTACTCTTCAAGCTAATCTTACCCCCATCTTCTTCACCAGCTGCCGTACGATCGTAAGTCCTAACCCCGTCCCCAAGTGCTTCCTTGTAAGCGAGCTATCCGCCTGCTGGAACGGCTCGAAAATAACTCCCTGCGAAGAAGGGGATATTCCAATTCCAGTATCGTGTACTCTAACAATTAAATCCCCTCTCCCTCCCCCGTCGTAGATACGTGAACGAGTACATACCCCTCCGTCGTAAACTTCAGCGCGTTACCAACCAAATTCATAAGCACCCTCGCAAAGTACGTCTCGTCGAGCCGTGCCTCCCCACACCCTCCTCCAAAATAAACACCAAATCACCTTCTCGGCCCCCGTAGCGGCAAACGTCTTCAGCGTACTCTTACACAAACCACCAACATCAACAAGACTAGTTACCGCCGTATCACCGACGCCATCCTCCAAACGCGCGAATCAAGTACGTTGCGAGATATTAGGTCCAAAGCGTAGCAACTGCTCTTAATACTCTCCACGAACTCCCTCTGCTCTTCGTTCAGCGTCGTTAGCTCGAGTAGATCCGTAAACCCCGTGATCGCGTGTAACGGCGTCCGCAGCTCGTGAGACGCGACGTTGATAAATCCGTTTTTATACGGTTACTACGGTCCGCCGCCTCCTTCTCCGCTACGGCTTTCCATAGTCTTCTTTTCGTAATCATCACTTCCATTGCGCGGACGGCGTTCCTCGCTAGCGCGACGTACGACAGTAACATAGTAACTAAGGATACGAACGCGACCGTTAAGGGTAGAGAATCCGGAAAGCCGTCGTTGTTATACGGCGGCAGCGAGGTAGTGTAGAATGTCGCGGCGGCCATCCCGGTCCAATGCATCGCGTTAATACCAATTGCTGCGATGAAGGAAAACAAAAGGCCGCCGGTGTGGATATACGAGACTGCGATGACGCAGACGGCGTATGCGACGACTACGGACAGAAAGACGAGGGGTGTGTTGTAGGAAGTATACCCACCGGGCGGGAGTATTAGAGCCGACATGCCGATGTAGTGCATTCCCGAAACGGTGAGCGACATTAGTAATGCGACCGTATGCACGCGGGGATTCGTCAGCGACGGCGGCGGTCGTATCGAAGAAAAGAACGATTGCTTCTTACTGTTCCGCAGGCTCCTATTAAACGAAGAAAGAAGGGAATACTCTGCCGCCTCGCTCGCGCTCCTACTACGCCTCTCCTCGTCGGTAGGTAACGCCGTATACCCTCCCTCTTCCTCTTCTAACCCGTCTGTTCCAAGCCTACTAAAGATATTAAACCCGAGTCCACCAGCAGAACCCATTACGGCGAATAGAGCTGATAGGGCGGTTAGTCCGGCGTCGAATGATACTTGGACGCCGGTGTTTACTGCCATCATGGCGACGAAGTGGAAGGACCACATGGCGCAACCGCCGAAGGATAGGGAGGCGAGGAGGAGCCATGAGAGGCGTTGCGGGGTGGAGGAGGAGAGGCGGGATTGGGAGTAGAGTTGGGTTGTTGTGTAGGTGCCAAGGAAGCAGATTAGGAAGGAGAGGAGGAGGATGCCGGGGCGGATGTTGTGTGGGAGGATGTGGGGTGGTGATGATGGTGAGATGGAGGCGGTTGTTGTTGTGATGTTGGAGAAGATTAGGGAAGGTGAGAGGAGCGGTGGTGGCATCGTCGTTGTTGTTGTTGTTGTTGTTGTTTGTTGTTTGGTTTTGATGCCGGTGTGGTGTTGGAGGGTTTGTTATTGGGGATGGATCATGATCGAGTATGAAGATGGTTATGGAGAGGTGAGAGCAGGTTGCAAGGGGAAAAAAAATAAATAAATAAATAAAGCAAAAATATTAGTAAAAATAAGAAAAAAAAAAAAAAGATTTAGGAAGGGAGTCTACAATTATTAAAAAACTGTGGGGCCTTTTGCCGAAGACAGAATAAAATAACAGGGGAAATACTGGCAGAAACACACAGCATACTAAAAAAAGCACTCTCAAAAATCGAGATGAGACCCGAGACACTGGTATTACCTTTTGTGAATAGTCTGTTTTTCAATGATTTTAAATATATCAGAAAAGGATGAAAATAAGGAAGGGGGGTTCCAGATACAAAGCAAAGATAGGGGGAATTTTGTGCAACGACACCAGAAGCTATACGATCAAAAAAAAAAAAAAAAAAAATAGGAGAATTAGCAGAAAGGGACTAAGAAGGAAATGGAAGAAAGAATGAGAAGGGTGGAAGACCCGCTAGAACAACTCCAAAAAAAAATTTTTTTTTTTTTAATATACCTCAGAACCTATAAGCAGTTCTTGCGCTATCAAAAAGATTAAGGTCTCGATTTGATCTTTTTGGTAAACCGGCCGGGCAAATACCAAAAAGAGGAGCTAGCTATATTAGAAATAGCTTTTATCACTTCGGTTTATTCCTTATTCGTTCGACCGGAATCCGTTTTCCATCGACTTGAAACGATCCAAAGAGATGTTGGTTGGCTCAGCCGCTTTTCTTCCTGCTCCGGATCGCGAAATTAAACGAAAGGATCGACGTCATACTAAAGCAGGGGTATTACTACGAGGACGTTTGAAGGCGGACATCTCTCTGCCGTTGGTAATTGCCGGGGACGGAGAATAGAAACTACACAGTGCACTGCACAGTCCGGGGAATTATGCCTGATCGCCGATGTGGCCGGGGAATTATTTGGGGGCATGTAAGGCTGGGTGGCTGGTAATGCTCGGCGCGTGTGGCTGGTCGTTGCCCGCTCTTCCCTGCTTGTCGCTCGTGTTATATAAAATGACCCGAAAAATTTGTTCCCCAGAGCTGGCTTGTTCTGCTTGCTTCCGTATATCCTTCAGGAAATAGGGGGCAACAGAATTGTATAAGTCGACTATAAACAAGCTTTGAATTCACATACTAGTTTCGACGGAACCTGATACGGAGGCGGTTTTGTGTCCGCGAGTTATACTAAGGGCAAGCGCAGAAGCGATTCGGACGGTTGAAGGGTGGCCGGGAAATCAATAGATAAGCTAATAGCGGAAATTGAGAGGAGATCGGAGAGTAACCCAACGATCCCCCTCCTTCCCCGGAGGGAAATCACGTATCTTTACAAAAGTTGAAGTGCTTTAAAAACGGTTTGTTGGCGACTTCGTTTTCCATGTTCTGATTGATTTTAGTATTTAAGACGGGTTCATTCCTTTTGTGGGTGTTCGAAGTGCTACCGTCGAGGAACGTCAGGCGTATTGTTTGCATGTTGCGTGAGTGTTTTATAGCCTCCTTGACGCTGGTAAACCGCCCTTCTTCCCAGATGAAGAAATAACTCCGCCGTAACTAAAATTCTTCAACGATATGTTAACACCCGGAATTCTGGTGACGTCGCGGTCCGCGAACCGGTCCATGCCTTCGGAGCACCTCTCGTCTGGAAAACCCTGTTCCTACCATCCACCGCCAGCGTATTCCGATTGATAATTCCTTCAATTTTCCGGTGTTCGTGTTGTACTAGTAATGGTAAAGCCTCGCTCCGTAGTTTATCGGACGCGGCAACGCTCGTCAAGCCTACAGCGGGGCGTTTGGAAGATCGAGGATATGGACATGTACTCCGGCGTTAACCTCTCCAATGTATTCTTCCCCGCTAGGTGAGCGATGTAGTTTAGACAATCCGTCGTGACGGCGTCCGTGAGCTCAAGTAACTAATCGGTAAGCCAGACTCTCTAAAGTTCTCCCACGTAGTATCATCCCCACTTCCACCATAATTCCGCACCCTCCGTAACGCCCGGAAAATAACTTAACGTCGACCGTCGCGTTACCTGTTGGCCTCCATCTATACATAACGATTCGATTCTAGTTGGGCTTGGAGGAAAAAAATTTTTTGAGGAGGGATGCGACGTCGTCTAGTTTGACGTGCCCCCGCTCGTAATATCCATTTCTTTTAAAGCGGTGCTTGAGTGGCGGATTATATTAGCTATTTCGAGCGCTGGTGCTGTCGTCGTGTCGATTTTTAAGCGGGAGATGTTGAAGAGGGAGCGGAGTAGGGCCGCGGGCGTAGGTGTAGTCTGAACTCCAGCCTGACAGCGTCACGTCGATGGTATATTTACCGTTAGAGTAGTCGCAGATTTCGGATACGATGGGCGTGGAGAGAAGCACAGAGCGGTTCGCGTATGATGTTACTTGGCGGTATATTGACACCCTTTATATTTGGTAAGCAGGATAAAAAAAAAACTCGCGTATTTCGGTAGCGGTTACTTCTGGTTCGTTTTTCGAGGCTTGCGTACCCCGGCCATTGTTTATGTTTTCGCACGCTGTTGTAGTAACTCTCGTTCATCTCCGTGAAGTATAAACGAAGGGATAATACGCGTGGTAATTGTATGGGATGGAGGAGTCTTGAGCGGACGGGGGAAACGGGCGTGGTTGTTGGAGTAGAAGGGGAGGGAGATTGTGGAGAGGTATGAATGTAGACGCGGGGTGATGGTGGCGTTGAATGAGCAGGCGGAAGGTGATACGGATTGGTGAGAGGCAACATCGCTGTGATGGTTACGCTTATTTGTTTGAGATGTAGTTTTTGGTATACGGTCGAGCTGGAGGATTATGCGGAGGAGCTCTAGCGGGAGGGCGGAGAGGTTGACCACGTTCAAGCTCTGCTAAGTCTGCGAGGGCGGGTGATTATATTTGTTCTGCGGTATTCAATGGCCCATCGTATGTTGATTCTTACAAAGGGGGAGGCCGAGGGGAGGGTGTTAAAGGACGGTGAAGGGTTTTAAGATTAAGCGAATTGAAGGGCAGATTATGACCATGATCGAGGACTTGTTACAAATCAGAATCCCCTAGATTGATCAATCCTTAAGCCGCACACTGAGATCGTCCGAGCCGCCCCAATCCTTTTTCAGGTAGTTTGAAGTGGACCTCTTGCAATTTCAGGAAACTAGGCAGATTCTCCGTACTTGCTCAGCGCCTAGACACCATCTTTGCGGTAGATATCAGATCGAAGAACAGTGTTTGCTCGAGCCCTACCCAATTAGTTCTCTGGGAGATCAAGAGTGTCACTTCGTCCGTTCGGCTTACCGGCCTACTTGCGAAACTTGAGCACAGCCCGGCCTATGGTCTCTACCATTCCATTCGCCAATCAGCCATGTAGAATGGGTCCTGTATGTTCAGGCGGCAGCGCCCAAAGATCCCCAAAGGTCCCGAACTTATTTTTTTTTAAGCGATAACTTAGGGCCGTTGTCCGATTGTTCCACCTTGCGATATTCCAGGCGCGGCGAAAAACGCGATCATACAGACGACAGCCATGCGGCCGAATAGATCGCGCTTGTCGTCGCGGCTAAGGCCTTTCCAGTTCATTCGGGTATGGAAATTCAACAAGGTTGACTTCCGGCTTCCTTGGGTGCTGCCCGCTCCGTCGAACTGAGCCGAATTTCGATGTCGTGGTTGTCTAGTATCCGGTCTGTGTGGGATTAATTCAATTTCATCTTTTCGGCTCGGATCGCGTCTCTAATATAACGCTGTTATACAATACTGCCGGCACCGTTTGCCAGTGGGTCTTCTGGTTGCTCGTCGCGTGAGTAATTTGCGACGTTTGTTAAGGTCTTACGATGAAGGGGAATTCAAAGAATCCCGGCTATGGTATCTGACCTGGAGAGTAAGGCCGATGATCGTCGTTGATTATAGGGATAACAGGTAGATTGAAGTTTGTTAGAATTGAAGGAGGATGGAAGCAGGAAGGATACTTGAAAACGAAGGAGGGAAAGGACGGCTATTTATTTTATTTTATTTTATTTTATTTTATTTTATTTTATTTACACTTATCCAGGCCGCCTTGCAAAACAATTCCACCGTATTCCTTTCTCCACACGAGTCCGACCTACCGATAACTCACATTTCACGAATTGACGCGACTCGACGAGCATCGTCTTCAACTTCATCACCCACAACTTCATCAACCACATCTACTTCATCTCCCCCGGGTGCCACATCCAAATCAACTTCGGCTTCAACATCGAAATCGACGTCTTCTTCATCCTCGTCCTCTTCCTCTTTTCCTCCTCTTCCTCCTCGTCATCGTCGTCATCGTCTTCCGCCCCCCCATCATCCTGCACTTCCACCAACGCCATCGCCAACGACTACTTCGAGGAACAACGGTTCACCACCCTACCTCACGCCGTCACCGTTCAATTCAGCCACGGAACCTTCGGCAGCTGCGGCTTCCAACACTTGAAGGGGATGTTCAACTACGCGAAACCTAAGCCGACTAAATGTTCCACGAATAGCTCCCAGAGCGCGAGGGATCGAGAACCGCGGAAGCCTGGGTCGGGAGGCGGTTGACTAGTATGAGGTTCATGTATAACCCACTGCCGAACCTGAAATTGGACGGGCGAATACGTACATTTGTGAACGGTTTGTATGTCGACTTCCAAGTCGACAGAGCAATACACAGGACGCCGGCCGCATTGACAAGCACCTTGCACCAATGTTTCGAACCAAGTTCTGGATGGATGAGTCGTGGATCGACGACAAAAACACAATCATCTATGCCGTCGAGGAGCAGGAGAAGAACGGATGCGTTGTGCCGGTGGAGGAACCGACGACCAATATATTTCCATTTTTTCCGATCAAGTTTACGGATGACGGCAACGATACGGGTGGTAGGCTCATATGCACGATTACAAACACTACTCGCGGGGCCCCAGACCTCATCGAAATGCTAAACCGGTATAAAACGGCACGGGTTGTTCGAAACGATCATGGGAGGAAGCAGAACATGGATCAAGCTCTCGGGCCTTTGGGCGTCGTTGAGTACTGCCTCGAGTATGCGAGATTATCTAGGAAGCAACGGGTGTAAGAGGTTCTCCTTCTTGGACTTTCTTTTCATCACCATAACGAGAGCGAATCGCTGATGTCGGTACTTACCATCCAGTTACGGCTGCGTTTATTGGCCAATCTCATATACCTCAGAATCTGGAGGTATTCGGATTCGTCAAGCCGTCCCACTGCACCACGCGGCTTCAAAATGCGGTGCGAAGTCAGCAGATGAGTACTGTGCAAAGATCAAGAAGGTGGCAAAATGACCGTTGAAACATCCACGCTCTCCTGATGAGATTACTCAATACCCTGGAGCAACGCACCGCGCCGAAGAAGTCTTGTAGGCCTTCAGACATCCCCTACTAGAAGGATAATTCATAAAACTTAGGGTGACCGCTTCCAGGTTTCATTACGCATGCGTTGGGATATGTATGTTTGAGGACCTCATGGCCCTCCTGTATGTAATTTACCTGGTAGTATCTAACACGATCCGGTTTGTGAAAGGCAAGAAATCATCATTGTAGGAGCCCTCTACCGCTAATCTCGTGAATATGGGTCACTAAAACAGGTCGTTGCTCACTGTTTCGAAATACTCAGTGGGCCTTTAGCACGTATATGATGAAGTTTTATTAATACTATAAATCCTTACTAGGCTGTCGACCTGTTGACTGTTTTGTGCTTTATTATTCTTTGAGGAATTGCTATTTACATAAAAAGTAATTGAGATATATTAGGGTATAATACATCCAAAAGCTGATCCGTTTGCTAGTTTAACCCATCCACTGATGCTCTTGTGCAGATGTATAAGTTCCCGGAGATTGGTATGGCCAATTGAATATTCTCACGGAGTTCTATGATTTAATAACCCCACATCCACTCACGGTAGAACTCAACCTTTAGTAATACATGCCACCAGGAGATAAAAGGAGCGAAAAGGTACAGCTTGTGCTGATACTTTCCAGACGATACGGCGAAATCCCATTCGATGTTTTCTAGGTATATCAGCAAACAAGTATCACTCCCAATATCCGATACCGTAATAAGGCAGCGGAGGGTCTCCAATATAATTGGTAGAACCCACGGCTTATAGTCCGCTCTGTATATCGCAGCTACCTGATTTTCTTTTGAAAGGCTCTCCAGCACCACGTGTCCCTCATGAGAATTTTCCCGTCAAGGGTCTGAAACGCAATCACCCCTCTCAGAGCGTTGTTGGATCTTTGTAGCTCACGAAAGACATCGAAGCACGGAACGCTGGGGTAGTACGACGGTGGCATGTGACGGCAACAGCGATCACACTGGTTGTTGAAGCCCCAGGCTATGTCGTACGTTGAGTAAAGATCTTCTGGAATATATTCGTTCCTGGCGTGCGATAGGTAGAAGTACCTATCGTATAGGCTACAGCTTTACAGAGTGTTGTCTACTAGTTGATTTGGCCTTGTGCGTCGTAGGATTAACGGGATGAAGTAGAAGAAACTGTTGTGCCGGGTTGCTTGGAAGCGCCCCATGTGCGAGTCAAGCGCTGGAGGGGTTGTATCGCTGCGTCCAAGGTTTGCGTGCGGCATGGTACCCGAGGTGGAGATTAGGCTTGTACTTCTCGTGAATGCTCCAGGCAAGATTGGACTGGGGCCGTATTCATAGTTCACAATGGAGGAATCAGGGGCGGAAAAAGGTGATCTTACGTGTATCGAGATACTTTGGACGTGGCGCCCAAACGGTGTTTACAGCTTTCCAAATGAGAAAATAAATTTTGTTCAACTTCCTGTACCCTCGGAGACTAACTTAATGTCTGTAAGCTCTGTTTCAAATTAACTTTGGTCAAAAGCAGAAGGAATTTTGAAGTCCAAGAAAACTTCTACAGAGCTTTTAGCTTTAAAGTTTTATCATCAACAGAGAACCTAAAATAAACATTGTTTTCTATTTACTTACGTTCTATCAGGATTCAGGATTCAGGATTGATTTGATAACTTTGTTTTCATAAAGGTGTATAACTCCAGAGAGAAAGCTATGGAATACTCTGAGAACTTTCCATATAGTTTGGTATTTCGCGATTATTTATCTGCCATGAACACCGGACCGAGATATAACCAAAAAAAAAAAATATTAAGGAATTTCCACAGTCCAGGTGACATTACGAGCTATCGAGTCGAGAGTTTTCCACCTTCCAAAGCTCGAGTCCTCCTCTCCGTTCTCCTCTTGATCCAGGTCATGTAGCATAGCAGAACTCAACGATAGGATAAACCCTACTGAAATACCAAACCCTCCCCTCCAGCTCCTCCTCCGTACAACCCTAACGAACCTCTCCTCCCCTCCTTTATCTTCCTCCTCATCGTACTCCTTAAATACACCACCCACAGCCCTCTTCATCTTCACCAACCTATCCTCCCTAGCCACTTTGTCCTCTCCTCCTTAACCCCTTAATCTCCTCCATCGCGGCGTCCCTTAACCCGTCGTGCGCGGCTTTAATACCGTTCGTAGAACTCATGTGTAGATCTCGTATGAGTTCTTTATAGCTTTCGGTTGACAGTCTCCTTGCGCTAGCGTGAATAATGTGTCGAAGTCGGGCTTGAGGGAGGCGTCGTGGGAGGAGATTGAGGAGATGATTTTGATGTGCAGGTGGGAGCAGGTACGGTGGAAGGTTTGCATTGCTGAGAAGAGGGAGAGTGGTTTGGTGGGTTTGCGATGGTCGGCGGTAGGAGGAGGCGCTTGTTGGGTGGATGGGCTGGTGGACATGTCGACGAGACGGGTGGTTGAATGTAGTGTTTAAGAAGAGGATTGGATGTCGAGTTCGCCTTTGAGAAGTGCAAGCTGGTTCTGTGGATGAAGGTCGCAATTAAGGTAACTCAGACTCTCTGTAAACTGCTGTATGTAAGGAGAATGCCGTGGACGGTCTGGGACTCACTAGCATGCCCCGTATAGATCAGAGAAGAGGGGAGTTGAGCTTGCTTCGGTAGGATTGTGATAGTAGCATGTAGGTTATTTATAGTATTGAAGCTTCGCATTTCAGCGCTAGTCGTCTAGCGATTACTTCGTAGCCCTACGTAGCTATAGGGAGAGTAACTTGAATTCCTTTTTTTTTAATGGTTTGGCCCGATTTAACTTTTTCTCGAGAGGAAAAAAAAAAAAAAAAAAGAAAAAAAAGCTTCCTGAGACATGATGGTGGTTCGAACTTAACCCGGCGGATACAACTAGCTACCCCCGTTGCTGGAGCATCATGAAACGAGATCACTGAGCAGTGATTCACATCCATAATACTGGTATTGACCATGTGCAATGACGGATCATTTACAGATTTGATGACACTATCACTTATACTATTCTTCGGCCGTTGGCATAATATTACGCTTCAGTCAGGTATTACGCCCATCGATGGGCTTTTTAACGGTACAGATTACACTCTGCAGGAAAACGGACAATACCAAGCGTGATATCGCGAACGAATTAAAAGGAATCAAATATCTCATATCCTAATGACTAGATCGTGTCTACTGAGAGCTTCGTCGCGTTTGGTACCGGGGCTTAATTAACAAGGCGCCAGTGCTTTATAACCGAGTATAATGTAGTAGAAAGACTCGGAAAGGGCAGAAACGAACAATACTCGTTCCTTAAAATGTGCATTATGTCGATTCAATGGGAATGGTTGCCTCAGTCACGGTGTTACAATAATCTTGACCCGTATTCAAGTTAGCGGATTCGGCCAACCATCGCTTCTTAGAAAGTATGAAGGTAAGTATTTAAAATCAGTGTATAACGTCCATTTGTGTGCCAAAGGCGTCTCGAAGGCAGTTCGAAGTGATGCTCCACCTCAGACTGTTGAGTCATGTCATCTCATATACAGGGCCGTCCGAGTCAGTAATTGCCGTGCCAGGCACATGATCCAAGAGCCTTAAGTCCAGCCTGCCTTACAGGTCCCCGGTAGAAGAAAGGTATGAGTCCGTCAAACTGATCACGATTATTGGACAATCCCTACGCATGGCATATCCATTACTTGACAGCTGAGAATTCGCTGTTTGGAGCAAAACGGAATTTTTGGCGGCTCTTTCTAGGCGGTCTGGAGAGGCTATACAAAACAGCAGGGAAAAGAGGTCGTAGACTTCGATCTGACTCACAACATCCTCGACTCGGATACGTCCCTCCCCTTTGCTCTATAAAAATCCTGAACTTTCCTTCGCTTTTGAAGGGACTATTTTGCCTAACCAGAATCCGATCCATATGCTACTTATCAATTTTCTCACGATATCTTTTTTGCGAGTTATAATGTTCTTTGCAGCCCCGCGATATACTCTGCGATCGTTCAGGAATTTAGACCGCCGGCTGTGTGGCTGATCTCGGACATTCAACACAAACAAATGCGTCTAACAGAGCTCCCGCCTGAGATATGGCTACGGGTAACGGACTACGTAAGATTCTTCCTCTAGCGTGGGCTTCACTGCGAGTTCTACAGTAACCTCGATTAACATTTATTTTCCCTTCTAGTTAAATAACGATGACCTAAAACAACTACGACAAGCGAGCTCCCTCTTACGGCGCATCGGCGAGCGGGCGCTGTTGTCGGAATTAGTAGTCCGCCCCTGGGACGAGAATTTTCTGCGGCGACTAAAGCACGCCGCCAGAGACGGACTGATGGCGTACCTCAGCGCGACTCGAAAACTACGGCTCGTATTACACCCGGACCACACCGTAACCAACGGCGGCTGGATCCCCTGGTACGACCGCGACCGCCATATTCCGAGTCCGGTATAGAGGATACGTTCGACGACGCTCAGATGGGCTTCTTCGATGAGGACGGCAACCTGCAACCCGTGGAGGAACCGTGGCCGTGGGTACACCGCTGAGGCCTGTGTACGAGGAGTTTGTGTACGAGTATTTGGACGGGTTTCTTGACGTTATGCCGGGATTGACGGCCGTGGAGCTGGAAATTTCGGGGAGGTATGGAGATGATGAGGCTGCGGCGGCGTGTATCGAGAAGCTACGCTCGAGGAAGAACCGGTTCGACGTTTCGGTGGTAGCGTTGGATATGGGATACTACGGCAGCTCCCACGGTCTCATATTAAGCGAATTGTCTGGCCTGCGTAGCCTCGCGATTCAAGGGGACCTGAAAAGGTGCAAGCTGAAGTGTCTAGGGCAGGTTATCGAGCGTTCGCCGGATTTGGAGTCGCTTACCATCAGGGACGTGAAACTTGATTTCGACGAGGTCCTCTCGCGCGTAAAGAGGCTCTCGCGCGTAAAAAAGCCACTCGATGATGTCAGAGAACTCTCACTGTGCGTCGCGAGAATGCCGCGGAGCCAAGTGAACGTAGACAAGATATCCGCGTCGCTAGGGTATTCGTATCGGCGCCCGACTGCGACCGCAGCTGTAAGCCGTCGATCGGATGCGCGCACATCGTTGACGGGGAGTTCACGAAGTTTTGGAACCGGCACGGTATCGCTCCTCAGCATCTACAGACATCAGCAGTTAACGTGCCTTTCCTTGGATTCCTGCAGACGAACCGCTGGTCGCTGGTATCTCTCGGGGTGCTGCTGCCGTGGTACACGACGGCGCTAGAACGCGGATGCTGCTATAATTCGCCGACCGACAGAGTCACGTCGGACGAAATGGCGGAGAAACTCGCTGGACGGTTCTGGTACGATGTCGTGCCTACGTTATTGGAGACGTTAGAATCCCTGACCGTCTGCTTCATCCAAATGTCGTGCCGCTGGGGCGGGCCGGCGCGGACTTATTACGGACAAATTATCCCGAAGCCGCGCACGCGGTCGAGAACCACTGGCCGCCCAGTAACCGGCCGGTGAAGATGTGGAGCGTACAATGCCCGATGTACTACGAGGATGTGCTCGAAAAAAGTACTTCCCTAAAAGCCTCAAGAGTCTAACCGCGATGGCGTGTGTCAGCATGGACGAGAGGACGGTAGATCCGGAAGTTTGGCCGTCGACTACGCTCCGCGGCATAGCGGTCCTGGTGAACCGGAGTCACAAGTTGGAGTGTGTAACTTTGTTTTTGTTGCATATCAACGCAAATGAGTTTGGCGAGGATATGGCGCGGGCTAGGCGGGAGGTTTTGGAGTGGGCGGTTCCGGAGGATTGCACGCCGCTGAGGGAGGGTGTAAGGTTGATTTTGGTTTCGAGGTACCATCATTATGGGTTTATCAAAGATTCGGCAGCGCATGAGAAACTACGGTACGAAACGAGGGTCGAGATGGTTTCTACGCCCGCTGGATGGGTCAAGCTACGCAAGGACGAGCAAAACCTTGCTTGGGGTGATGAAGAGTCGAAGAAGGAAGGCTGGGGAATTCGGCGTGTCCGGAAGTCGGTCATGATACGACCTGGTGCGATGCTTGCTATCCGAAGCATAAATATCGCCCGGTCTTCGGCCCCCTGAAAACGAACTAGATTATTTGTGTTTTTTTTTTGTTTCGTTTTCCTATACCTTCTATACTACTGTCAAATTTCATGTATACCGGATTATCTATTGCTAGAGAGGCATTCTAAGAGTGTAATAATAGAGCTAGATGTAATTATTGATGCAAGCGACTGTTCAATGGCCCTATACAAACGAGTCTAATGTCAAACAGACATCTGTTCGTGAATAATAATAAATCCAGAGTACTTGATTGGGAACCGCTTTTTCATTCTCGCCACGAATGCCCCACTCGCCCTTTGCGAAACTGGCTTCCACGACGGCTTCATTCATTACAGCTTCACACTTCCGCCACTTTGTACGTTCCCTGGCTTCTGACGGTTCTATATCCTTGTGTTCCTTCGAAGCCTTACGTCTATGTTTTCCTTCTCTCGGTTCTGCAACTCGTGAATGCGGAACCCAAAAGCACAACCCCGCCTCGCGACGCACCGTATCAGCTCTCGTTCTTTCGCAAGTCTAGTACCGGCCTCCCGCTTCGCGAGCATCTCCGGCGTCTCATCGATCCGCTCTTTGCGCCCCTTCTCTCCGCCGACGCTACCGTTTACGAGTGATATTCTTGGGTCGCGCGTATACGACTGCCGGTGGTCATCAGCATCCTGGGATCTACGTCTTCCTCTAACTCGAGCGAATTGTCCGCAACGTCCTGAACTCCAGCCATCGTATCTTCCGGGTATCCTTTCTCTGATTGTTCCTGACTGAAGTCGTCACGATCTCTCGGTCCGAATACGATATTCTCCACGTCTGAGCACATTACGGTGATCCTGGTTTCGCCCTTACGCTTCTTATACGCCCCTACACTACCGTTGCCCCGATCTAGCGGTTTCTCGTCGTGTTGATAGCTAGCATGGTAACACTGCTTCGGAATCGGTCGTCCATCTAGCAGCGCTACAAACGCTTCCTCGGCGCGTATATCCGCGCTGCCCGGCGTTCGCTTGGGCTTTGAGTGGCGACAGCGGGCTGAACAGCATCTGGGTTCTTCCTTCTGCGGGCTCGCTTTTGAGGTCGATGCGTGCACACGACGAGAACCTAAATCATAGTTAGCAATGCTCGCATAATAGTCAATGCCTGTTTGGTGAGGGATGCTTCTACTCACTGGTGACCCGCCCACACGTGTGACAGTAAGCAACGTCGAGATTCGTGAGGTAAAATGGCGCCGGTACGGCCTGGGATTTACCGGCCGCGACCAGGAATCCATCCAGCTCATTTTTTTGCTGATTCGAGACTGGATTGCAGGGCTTATAAGTCTAAAAGGATTCCTGAAACTACTTTTTCCAAAAGGTCAAAAAGAAGGTTTCTTGTGCTTTAAAACAGCCCGGCTTTCATTCCGTAGCGCTTTAAGGTGACTGACGTCATGATACACGCACAGTCGCCTGGATAAACGCGGTCGGACCCGTCAACTCAAGGCAGTATAAGCTCCTTAAAATAATTTGCGAGCCTTACTAGTCTATCCCTAGGACTTAAAAAAAATGGCGTTTCTTTATAAGAGCATGAGGTCTCTATAAGAGCATCAGGAGAATCCAGTTTGAAGGGAGCGTTAGTAATATAAGTAAAAGAAGAGCCTTGAAATGGCAACGATTGACGTTTGAGCTACATTTGCCATCAGGTTCAGAGTTGCCAGTGGGCTTAGCCAAAGGTCTGACATATTATTACCTCGCCGCTCATGCCCGCAGTTGTCACATTATCCTACCCCGCCCGACCAACCGGAGCCACGGACACCCGAGAAAAAAGGGCGTATCCCGCTCCCCCAAACGGTTGTATCCTTAATAATGAGCCTTGTGTTGACTCGTGTTCTCATGTGTAGACGCGTCTATAAAAACGCGTTGTTTCCCTAAGCTTATCTTTTCGCGGCTTTGGTTCTTCGAAGGCAGCCACTGCGAAGCAAAAGCCGATATTTCCTTCCCGCGGCCGCAACGGTCCTCTTCCCGGCCGCAACCGGCTCGGCCAGTTCACCAGACGCGACGGGCGGCAAAACCGGCCTCCAGTACCGCAAACGATTCAGGTTCGCCACACCTTAACAGGGACAGGGCGTTCCTTCACGCTTACTCGATCTCAGATATTGGCACGTAATCGTGTTGACCGTTACATGACCGGTCACAACGTTACATTTGGGTAGTAACGACTTAACAATCGAGTGGGCGGAGCCAATGCATCATGGCAGGCTAGAAAGTATCCTGATCGTGAGGAAGATGAACTTGCCATCAAAGTCCGCACGGGCTCGGGAGGTGAACTCAAATTATCGAGATCAACGGGAGCGATACATTAGGGACCTTATGGAGATTCGTGCTGCTATGTTAAACATAATATTGTAGTCTTGCGGGTTTTTGTGACCGTTCACATCCGTACCTGCTATCACCATTTTCCGGCTTACTTCCAGATACACAACTCATTAATGGCCAAGAAGGCTGGTCCTTCAATATTTTCTTCCGCAAAAGATCGCTTAAGGATCTCATGGAGGACTTGAATGACGAGGGTTTTCAAGATGACGATATCTTGGTTTCTGGCCTTTTCAACGGTGGTGATACTGTTGATTTCAAGGACGCCGTTCAAACTTGATCCTCCTCGCAAGAGAATGAGATACGAAGTGCACCGATTAACTGATGGATTCCCCGCAATATAGGTCTTCGACTATAATGACTACGAGCGGGCATGGTGGGATAATATGTGGACCTGGAAGCAGTTTTATCCGTGGACTTTGCAAGATGCGCAATACTTCAGTCAGTTACAAGAGCATGAGCTTTACACAACATGGCAGCAACTCGGAGGCCCCAAAAGCTGGTTGCCGTCTTACTAGCCGAGGGCGGCTGACGGTCGGCTCTTGTGCCCCAAGGCCTCCCTCCATTTAGAAATGTCTTTCTTTGGTTCTAAGGAAGATGCGAACTCCTTTCAAAACCGCGGCCGCTTGCTGTCCTGAGAGTTGGCTATTAATTCTCTAGATGATTTCAATTATGTCAATGTTCCGGGGTGTATCTTTTGTATGCCCAGTATATGAACCTTTGTAATTCTACCGCATGCTTATTATAACTAGAGATCATTAATAGCTCCGATTATCGTTTAGTTAGGTATTCTGGGGGCTGGCGTTGTTTTCACGAAAGGTTCAAGAGTCAAATATACATGTGAACTGCAGCTGTCTGTTGCTTCCTATTGGCAATCGGGAACAGCCAATGGACAATCGATCTTCGTTCCATAGGATAGGGATTTCGGCGAAGCTTACCGGCAAAATAGGATTTCATATCTCCGGCTGATATTCACGATCCGAAAGTAAGTGGGGCGAATGAGTCTGGATTCGGCAAAGACTGGCTCTGCAAAGGCCCACACGTAATTTTAAATCTCGGACTTTGAAACAATGAATATAAACAAAAGGAAAGAAAAGAGATAAGGAAAAAAAAGGGGGAGTCATTTTCTGTTAAAACTAGGATAGTTCCCCTGAAGGATAGTAATTTCATCTTAATTTTGATCTGTATCTGTCTTCCTTGAGAAGTATTGTTTTTCGATATTGAGGGTTGACAGTGTTTCGGTGAGATTTCGACAGCTACGGAGCAACGGAGTACAAGAGCATTGGACGAATTCAAGACTTTCGCTACGATATTTACGCGAATATAGTACACCTGGTAGAAGACAACAGCGGGCAAAAATGGCTCCAAGAACACTAATGCTGTCTAATGTCGCGCTCGCATTACTCGTGTTTGTGGGACAAGTCTCTTGCCAGAGCTCCTCAGACCGGACATTAGGTAGCCCGTGTACTGGATCCAACAATTACTGCGCCGGAGGCCTATCATCCTCCGGTGCTCCGGCGGCAAGCTCGTAGCTGGCAACTGTAACGATAATCTAGGTGAACCTGTCGGCGGCGCTACTTGCGTCGAGTCTCTGTCAATGCCGGTGATGCGCAATGCAAGGCGAAACCTGCCGGCTTCGAGTAGTAGCGAGGTGCCTACCGCCACGGCCACCGGCGGTGCGATAGCGGCAATCAAGGAACTGCCACCAGCGGTTCTTCTCCTATACAGTCTGCAGTTGGGTCCGCTGTATCCACATCCATAACACCGTCGAAGCAATCTCCACCGCCGTCGACCGGACCACTCTAAAGGCGGAACCAGCGAATGCCAATACTTCGCAACCCGCAACGGCAACGAGCAACAATGCAGCCCCGACCCTTCCACCGAACTCGAATCCTACCGCAAGTGGCAATGAAGCAGCAGTTGCGTCGGCATCAGCCTCGGCTACCGGTACGGGTAATGCCCCGCCTGACCAATCTTCGTCAGCCGCGGCGAAGAGCGGACTATCGAGCACAGCCAAACTGGGTATCGGTCTCGGCGTACCGCTCGGCGTTCTCGCTTTAGCTTTGGTTGGCGTCGCGGCTTTTCTCCTCAGGAGGAAGAAGAACAGCAACACGAGCCTGCCGCCTGCTTACGAAGAAGCTGGGATGGCTGCGGAGTTGCCAGCGCTCCCCTCGAGTCGACCGCATGAGTTGCCTGCTCATCAAGTATACGAAGCACCTGCACATGTTTCGAATGAGAATAAGTGGGCTGTTTCGGGCGCGCACGAGCTGGCTGGGTAGATAATCTAGTCTCTTTCCGATCTGGCTCATATTCGTCCCTTCTTTGCGTCTACCTTCCTCGTCTCGTACCCCAACTCCGTATTCGCTAGCAAGGGAGAAGCGGAGAGTCTGGGTACCAGGCACCATTTTCCCCGGCAATTACATTGGAGTTCTCCAAGCCCATCGCATTTACTCATCCTCCAACTCTCGTATGTCCCTCTTTTTTACGTTTGACATCGTGCAACTGGCAAGCGGTCTACTGTACAATACTGACAACACTATGTTTTAAGAATAATGTAATGTAACAACGCTGTTTTTCCGAAGTACCATCAACTTTTGCATTATATTTCTGTACTTTAATGTTTAAATGCAAAGTGTAAAAATAACTAAATGTAAAGTGGTTAGAACAAAAGATCGCGCAAGAAATATCAAGGTGAATGCTCTAGTTTGCACTGATGGACTTTCTTCATTGATACGCTCCAGCTAGACTATCGCAACGGTGCTAAGCCCGATGATCGTTGATCAGAATAGCTTATCCGTAGTTTCAGTTCTTCCAGGTTGGTTTCAATTCTATTGAGATACTTCTCTTTAAGAATGTCCCTGGCGCTAGGTTTAATGTTTCCCACGGGCGCAGTAGCGTCGCGGAAGCGCATGAAATCTTCCATGATATCTATGGCTGCGATCAAACATGTAGCGTAGATGTTTTGCTCTTCCATGTTGCCATCATGACAGCAACTTGAGCACCTCGTTGGTGTTTGACTTCTGACAGTCTCAACTTGGCATCGCCAATGATCAGGAATCGGACTTGTGCCGCGATCTTCGAACAACGCGGTCGGAGCTTCAGCCTGTACCGCTGCATCAGCGAAATGGCTGCCGTTAAAAATCGGACTTGTGCCGCGATCTTCAAATTTCGTTATCGGGGCGTCCGTTTGGACCGCTACATCTGCGACGGAAACCAATGGTTTTGATTGATTTAATCGGGTTTTCGTGGGGACAACGCCTTCGGTAAGCTTCAGTGCAGCCCGAGCTGTACGCCATCGGGCGCTCCATGGCGATGCAAATGAACGCTTGGATGGTGTACGTACATCCTAATGCTCATGCATGCCTCTTTACCCGTGGTACGGCGTTTCGAGGGTGATGGCACGCATTCTTCCAACCCTGGAGAGGCTAGGGCCATCTCGGTTGTTTGACGCCAGTGTGGTTCAGGCACGCCCTTCGGTGGTCTGGACGGACGCATGGGGTATGAGCTTGGCGCTGTTTGTTTTGGGGGCTTTTGAATGCCTCGAGGCTCCGCTAGGAGCTGTTTGGCAGATACTGGAATTGAGATCAGGGGAGGCTCGGTTACTATGGCCGAATAGACTGATTTAATGGCTGGAATAGAATCGGGGATATCTGGAAGGAGGCGCGGACTAATAGCAAATTTAGGAAAGTCTGGCGTCTCGATAAGAGGCGATTGAGCCGGGTTCGGCGCGATAAAAGCGGTCAAGGCCTCTGGTGTAGAGCGAGGACATGGTACCAGTTCAGAATTCGGCTCTTTTACCGTCACTCTAGGGATAGCCTCGCTGAATAATACCCCGGTTTGCGCTTTCTGCGTTTCTGAGGTAGAAAGATTTTCGAAAATCGGGAAGTGCAAATCACGAGATACTGGCACATTTACCGAATCTTTCTCTTGATTCATGGAGAGTCGTGAAGTATCAAAAGAAGCCGCTAGCATGGCAAACTTATCTCTTGGAAGATTCAAAGAGAACATGAAGCGGTCTGGCTGAGCAGCTGACGGACGCTTGACGGTAACTAGGCCTTTGGAGCTACCTGTAGGGAGTTTGGAACCGTCGTTCCTCCGTTTTCTATGCCGGGTTTTTTGCATTAATGGCACGTCGCTATCGTCGCTATCATCGCTATCAGGCTCGATGGCTGCCCGATTTCGTTTCGTGGTCGAAGGCGATGTTATTGAAGTCCTAGACCCAGTGTAACTTGTATCACTAAAGGCCAGGTTGGTTACAGTATTCGATTTATTATATTTCGTCCTTTCGGCTCTCTGGCTGCCGGCGATGTCGTCTGAGGGTCTATCCTGCGTCCCGGACCTATCTCTTGCTGCCCTATTGGAGCGTGGTTGTCCCGCCACCTGTCTCGAAGCGTCGTGTAGTATTATTAGTTGCAAGCGGCGGCACTTTTCTGTTTCTTTGTGGTTTGCAAGAAAACTTTTATTGACCACGCTGCCGCACAAAGAGCACCTCGCCTTCGGCTTGAAGGTATTGTATGGTTTGGGTTGCTTGGCGTGGATCGGTTGGGGCACTGGCGGGTCATATTTTCCTTCGGTTTCATTATGATGGTAGACTTCCGGAGTCTCTATTCTCTTTTCTTCGATTGTGAAAGCTTCGTTGTTGTTGCTGCTGTTGCTGTTGCTGTTGCTGTTGCTGCTGCTGTTGTTGTTGAGCACCAAGTTCAAATATGATGCGCTCGAATAAACATCCTTCGACGCTTCGTTCAACTCCGGAGTGTTGGTCCTTTCAGCTCGTTCGAGCAATGCTTTCGTGAACCGCCTGGTCGCCTCCCTCTGCTCACAGAAATAGCTATAGTTCGAGCTCGAGTGGATATTCCAGAGTTGACTGAACGGCGATCCAGTGGGCGTTCGGTATAATTAGTGGAGAAATTGGTCATTTTGACGTCTAGGTAGCTGAGTAGGAAATAGTAATTGGGTCTGAAACGCAAGGGAAGCAAGGTAAACAACTGGCCAAAGAAGAATTTCCAGCTTAACAGAAGGCTATCCAAGGAAGGTGTAAAAACGGGGTACGAGGTCGAATATAGGAAAAATGGGAAACACTTGGCCTTTTCCTCCCGTGTCCACAAAATTGCAAAACAGTAGTAATTCTAAACGTCGGTACTGCTTTCTTCCACACCTTTCGACGCTTTCCAAAGGAGTTCCTGGGGGGACTAGGAACGTGTAAAAGTCGTGATTCTGCTGGGGTCAACAACTTTGCCTAACCATCCTTGTGGACATTTTGCTGTTTGTTCCCGCTTGATACAACTTCTGTTAGACTTCTGAAAACAAGAGTTTTGATATTTATCCACATTTACGCAATTCCCTAAGCCACGTTTCGATTAAAAATACGCGATTTATAGGCAAACCTAAAAAAGCGGCCCGAGCGTATGAGCGAACCCGCCTTCAAGTTGGATGCGCCATCTCAATACCAAGTCTTGATCCACAGACTACGGCCCAGAATCTTTTCCGAGCTAAGCGCCCGAGCTCGTGCATTCGAGATAGCCCAATTTGGACTAGTGGGGACAGCGTTACAATTTTTGAAGCCTTTGTGCTGCGACCTCTCTGAGGAGGGTAAGTCAGGGCGTAGATTATAATGATGCCTCGAAGTTTGAAGCGGACCTTTCTTTTATCTATCCAGTGCGTTACTCTGATTACTCCGACGTGCTAGTCTAGAAGTACAATCATTGTGATTTGACTCAATGGAATTATTAAAATACATATGTACAAAAGTTCGTCTGAAAGACGAACCTCCCGTCGCTGGCGTCGTTGGATTTAATTGTCGAAAAATGGAAGATCGCTTTTAGGACTGGGATGGAACGATACGTATTTAGAGGGCTTTCTGAACCAGAAACTACAAACATGAAAACCGCTCATGATTATTGGCTCATTCTAGGCATATAACAAACAAAAATCCTCCCGTTGATGAACCATGAAGCCGGGAGCTAACTGAGGAATGCAAATCGACCAATGAGCTATCTCTTCCCGCATTATGCCTTTCAAGCCTCCCACCACACGCTACACAAAATATCCTCCCTGGACACAATACATTGCCTTAGATTCTCAGCCGCGCGTCGCCTTTTCAAGCGGTCGGGTAGCGCCGCTGATGTCAGAATACCAACTTCTTGTAGCAAGTATGTATGCAAAATTCTATCCGAGAGATGTAGTCGTACATTCTGCAAGTCCTCCTCGAGCGAAGGCATTAGCTCATCATCTGTATCCAGCGACGCCTTTAGCTTCTCGATCGTCTTCAGTGTTTCTTTCAAGCGGCTAACAAGTTCGCGGATGGAAGAGTATCGAAAGCTGGAGCTTGAGAGCGATTCAGACGGGTATGCCGGCGTATAGAATAGAGACGGGAAGATCTGCATCGGGTCATAGGCTGGGTGGCAATGAGCAGGCCTAAAATCTGGGTATATAGGCGTTGGAGAGTTGACTCTAACAGGTGAAGGCCTGCTAAGAAGCATGTTGGCCTCTACTTGATGTGACCGGGGTGGATTAAAGACTGAGAAAGGCATCGGCGGGTTTGGGTTTGCGGTTAACGGCGGCGCTGAGCGTGGAATTTGGAGTAAGCCCATAGGTCCGGCGAGAGCCTCGTGGAGGATCGTGGAATCGGCGTTGGAGGTGGTGTTCGGACATCTGTGATTCCGGTGGTGTCAAGAAATCAGGGGAACATCCGGGCGGAACTGCTCGCCAGTTTCGTAACTCTGTGGGGTGTGCATGGCTGCTATATAGATCCTTTATGCCTCTTTTTTCCAGCGGTTACCTTGGTTGTACGCAAGATCATGGATCTCTTTCAGCAACTTCATGTGCTTCCGGATGGAGAGATGCTAGTCAAGTAGGATCTCCTTTGTGCTTTATTGGCATGCCATTGTAAGAATACTGAAGAAATTAACGGCCACGGTTTGATCATAACTTCAATCATTGTTTGACATGCTGCAACTATTATATGGTATAGAGCAATCTAGAACTCGCTAGATTCATTTTAGCGTTCCATCCTGGAATCTGAGACATCTATACTACTAACGTTGCAAGAAAGCTGGAATAAATTATAAACCTTCGAGAACGTGGAAATGTCTTGGAGTCATTTCGACCTACTCTATACATACTCTAAAGGGTGATATCTGGTATCATTCAAGCAAAATGATCAATTTAATCTTCACACTGAGCAACTCATTATAAATTCGAATAGAGATTTCTTGTTCCTATTATTCCTATTCGGTAGGCAGATCGTCACGCCGTAATGAGAGTCTCGTCAAAGAAAGAAACCTTCAATGGCCCAGTCAACCACAAGACCGAATATTTCTCTAGAAAGGTCACATACAGAAAGGTCACATACAGTGGAGACTGACTGGAATAACGCAATTATCGATAAGCTTTGGCAATTGTAGCTTTCCAAGCCTCAGATTGGTATCATATACGTGGCACTGGGTATAAAATTTGAACTTAAAAATGGAGAACAAAAAAAAAACAAAGAAATGGAAAGGAAGAAAGGCTAGATTTTCCCACATATAAAAGACCTGAGTGTAGGAATACTTTAAGATTACAATAATCGTAGAATTTTCGTAGACTCCCGGGCTCACATATAGATCGATCACGCCACAGAAACGGCTAATAAGTCTAACGTGGGCGAATAATGTCAGATTATAGCTTAATAGAAGACGAGGCCGGCGTCGCAGCATTCGTTGACAAGATCGTTGGCCTGACACCTTCGCCCGCTCCGAGCCTTTACGTTGACATTGAAGGCGTGAACCTCGGTCGCCACGGTTCTATTTCCATAATCCAAGTCTTCGTCCTCCCTCTCCAGCACACTTACCTCCTCGATGTACACAAACTCCTATCTAAAACATTTACCACGCCGGGAGTAGAGAATCCAGACGAAAACCTGAAAACGATTCTAGAATCTGCTACGATTCCGAAAGCACTGTTCGACGTTCGCAACGATAACGACGCTTTGTTCAATTTATATGGTATCGAGATGCGCTGTGTGCAGGACATTCAGCTCATGGAGCTGGCGAGGCGCCGGGAAACAGGACTTATCTTAGTGGCCTCGCGAAGGCCATAGAAAACGATTTATCATTGAGCTGGGTTGAACGAGCACGTTTGCATACTGTCAAGGCGAAAGGCAGGGCCCTGTTTGCTCCGGAACTCGGAGGATCGTACGAAGTCTTCAACAAAGGCCGCTCTCGGATGATGTCAGAGAATACTGCGTACAGGATGTGGTGATGCTACCCAGGCTTTGGGCTACGTACAATGCTTTTCTGAATGCTGTTGCGAAGAGGATGGTGGCAGAAGCGACGGCTGATAGACTGAAGCTTGCGAAAGAAGCAGATTACAATGGGAAAGGAAGGGAAAGGGCACTGGGGCCGCCTGTGTTTTGGCGAAATAACGTATTTTAATGGGATTCCGTGCGTTTTATCTTATGTGACGACCTGACACAGTGCTCACATTAGTCTCTGGTGTATCTTTCAGAGGGTTTTATTAATAACTACGGGCAAGCTTGCCTCCATGTTATATCCTATCTCGATGAAGAAAAGAATAACAAAAATATAGGATAATATAATGTGTTACTGTCATATCTAGTGCTTATTTCGAGAACCCGGCTTCATGAGCCAAGCCTCGATGCACATCTCTAGTGGGCTGGCTGTTTAATTCGAAGCTCTATCCTAGCATTTGGATTGTATTTCATATTAGCCACGCCTTCTTTTTGGCAGAATGACGCCTGATCCTTAATAGGAACATGCTCCCCTGTATCGCAATTGTACGATAGTATAACGCAATGAAAACCCAAGAAAGTGTCAGCCTTAAAATGGGAAGCCCTAATATCGGATTGTTGATCATTCAACAATGCGGGTTCATACTAGACGCGAGTTTGCCACGGTTTTATTACCATCTCCGTAGACGGGAAGGAAAGCGCGCTGGTTGGCATAGGTCATCGGGTCTTTGCTGCTGCAGGCGGGAAGTTGACTCGTCTCGTGATGTTGATTACGCTGGTTCTAGGAACAAGGCATGCGCAACCCGAATCCTTCTGTTGAGTAGCTGAACTCACCTTTTAACGCAAAGCGATATGTAGACACAGGCGCCAGAAATCAAACTGATGGGTAGGCTTACATTACAATGATTCTATAGTAAACATCCTTATACCCGTGACAGACCACAGACTATGAGCTCGATGACTTGGTGAAACTTTTTTGAACAGGACGCCGATACCTTGTAAGGGGACATTCCAAAGCACCTGCTTATGACGTCGGAACCCGTTCTTAAAGGGATGCGGTTTTCAAGCTCGAACTGCGTGCAATTTGATCTGATTTGATTTAAACGTCCGTCTAGTTACATGCTTTTTTAAGGGCGCCGTTACACATAGGGCACCCTAGCCTCTATCTAATGAATACTGTTACTTACATGTAAAAAGATTATATTGACTTAATGACATAGGACGGGAAGAGTTAGGTTAAGCTTGTTCTGCTATTATTAGTTTAAAATAGGACGTACTTGATACTAATTTAGCTTGTGCCTTCTTTTATAGATAATATTTAAATCCGGCTCTTTTTTTTACTAAAATGTGAGTTTTAGTGAGGTGCCGGATATAGCTATCGCGATATCAGCGGTAGATGTAAGTTGTTAGTATTATAGATCGTGGTTTTGAAGCATTATCTAGTTAAAAAGTGAAAAATATTTATGTAAGGGAAAAGAAGTTCGTTAGTTTTCGTTCAGGCTGGCATCCATTCTCCTCAAAACTGTATTTTGATTTGTCCAGCCATGCTGCAAAACGCCCGAGCTAATATCGAATGTCTCCCACGTTTTATTACAATTTACATTTCCTTCTCCTAGCAAGTGGATCATCGATTCCTCTACAATACTCTATTAGTGCATTGTCTTTCGTTAAGACTACCCTCTCCCGCGTGTATTGGCACGAAGATAATCATGTTTCAGCTGAAAGAAATCTCATCTACCACTCCTATACCTCTGCTCGAGCGACACCGACACGCTGCGATTTTACACTGCGGGGCCTAGGCCGTTGCGAAGCGACCCTTATGCGCCCTCAAGTGTAGATGCTTACAATCACTACTTTATTTTTAATTTCTGGACGCTTTCCGATACGCTTAATAACGAAACCTGAACGATCGAGCCCGCCACTGCTGCGATGAGTTACAGAACGGAATATTAACATGGTGGAGCCTTGTGGTTGGAGCAGTCTTATCAACTCAACACTTAACTATGAGGGCGTCTCTAGGAAGTGGGATGGATGCCTCGGCGTCCTGATCTATTATTCGGCAGGCTTTGGGGCAACAGGAGGGGATCCCAAGAAATCCGGAGCCGACAGTCTTCCTCGGAGTCTCAGACCTCTTATGAAAGCTTGTGTCGCGATTACAGGGCTCGGGGTAGTGGCTGAATTTATCTACCTGCTATTTCTCGATATAAAAGAATAATAATTTAATCGGACGGGGGTCGATATGAAACCTACTGGCGTCCGTGACTTCAGCTTAACGGCAGAAAATTGCTATAGGGAAAGGGTAGAGGCTCGACATACGTGTTTTGTTTGGATTATGCTCGGCGTGTTCAAGAAGGGGCGTCACCGTCTTCCATTTTTAATACTATTATCATCATTACACAGGTTTTCTCCTCGAGCTTTTATAGTCTTTTCAGCTTCTCATCGGTTCCTATGGTCACCAGACTCTTTATCTGTATAACATGATTCAGCATCAGTTCATTATATCCGTTATAGTTAGTTAGGAGCGCCAAAGAACCGATTTAGATCCTTTCATTACGAGCCGGCGTTTCGTTGCACACTTACGAACACTGCTCTTATATAAAATACATTATGGGTGAATTTGATGCTACCTTCATAGTCTGTTCCTACTTCAACGAGCCGGTTTTCGTACAAAAGCCTGCACAATATCACACTTACATGATTGCTCGAGGTTTCTATTCCACAAGACCGGTAGTTGCAACTTAATGATGCGCACTCCCACCATCAGTCAGAGCCATAGAAATTATTGATTCCACTCGCTTTCTAGGTTTTTGGTGGTGGGTTTCAATTGTAAAAAATTTCAAGAGATTGAGCCATGTTTCAACCAATTTGATCCAGAACCGTCACTAGCGCTTGTTATTTGAATGTAGATAACGTTGGAAGACATGAAAATATTAGTAGCTTCGCGGATAAGGGATCATACCTTCGCTGTCGCTTGCAGTTTCCACGAAAGGCTGAGCCCCCCACACGGGGGTGTCAAGACTGTCAGTAATTACTAAATAACGGCGATCGTCGGTTCAGAGCCCCGTCCGTTTCCCCGCTCGAGATTGTTCCCGCCTTGGAAAAGAACGCTTTACACCAGGTCTTTGGATCCGCCAGAGTGGAACAACATCACGTACCGTTTAGGATACATCGCCCTTGATACGCGTTATAAATGCTGAGCGAGCGCACGTAATATCTATAGATCCATGAGATCAAGTCTTCTGATTATAACACCCACATTCCAAGTTCACGAGGAAACGTATTTGAGAGTAGGAAAAAAAAAAAAAAACGATAATAGTATGAAACAACGTCCCAGTGCGCCTTGCCAGTCAGTACCTACACTATGGTAATTAGCCATTGTGGCCGTTTCTAGACCTGTTTTTACCACTTTTCACTATTCAGGACATCCGGGTTCATTTTTCGTCGCAATTGGCGGCTAAAGACTATGCAGTTGGAACATCCTCTGGAAATCGCGATACGCAGGGGGAATTCTTGCTATTCTTGGATAAAAAAGAATTTAAAAAATGGAAATACAAAGGAAAATAGTACACCTATTTTTCGTTTTTCGTAAACCGTTCCGCCAATAAAGGGTCAGCTAGCAGACAAGGTCCGTACAGGGGCATTACAGCGGAATTAACGAAGAATATTTCTTCCCTATTAACTATTACCCAGCACAGAAGCGATGATCATCGTATTCTTGTCATCGTCCGAGACAATTGTCCCAGATCGCATGGTTGACCCAAAGCACTGGCATCGAATTATAATCCGTCCAAGACAATCTCGGCGTGTCACTTTTTATTTTCCTGAACAATTAATTTCTTTTGGTACCTCGTAACTCATACTTCATCACAGCTGCGCGTCCTGGTTTGCAAGGTATTAGAAAATTCTCCAATTATCACGGGCTGGTAGAGATGCAGGGCTTATAAATGAGGAAACGATTGGGATGAACTTGAATGGATGTAGCAGTGATTAATATGACCATGCCTCTGGGCTAAGGGCCGGTTTCGTTTTCGTAGTTCCAAAATTCGATAAACATTTGTAAAGCTATAGGGTGGTTTTCGAGGTATCTATAACCTGCAGAAACGTAACTTGCAACGGTGTGTATCAATCTCTTCGATGTAATTGTAATACTGACTCCAAATTGGGTATTATGCCCGGAGCTCTCCCGCAAAAGAGTATTTCTGTTCTTTCTTTCGGCTTACGAGCCCTGCTTTCTCATGGAACGGTACCAAAATCGGGTATCTGGTCTGAGGAACTTTGTGAGACTGTGGTTGTAACATGGTGCGCAATCTTGTGTTTAAAAGCATAAGTTTTGAACATGGATGAAATTGTACTCGCCAGTTTTCCAGGACCTAATTGTAAATTCCTTCTAGTGCCTGGGCTAATGGGTCTTCAAGAGCCAAAAGTAAAACTTCAGCCAAGCACCTTCTTACTGAAGCGCTGAAACATTCGAATAACAACACCTACTTAGCAAGTTGTCGCGATTTATATTCACAGTGAGAGACCTTCTGTTCGAGGATTGTTAGCGTAGAACAACTGCACTTCAGAGTCTGCGAAAGCGAACTAGTAGTTCTCCACCGAAGATAAGGGGGCTTTCGCTTGGTCAAGCCCCACGCAGGAATGTCGTCTTTGACCGTACCCCCAGCGCCTTCATTGTCCGTGCGTACGCGTTGCATGGGTTCCCGAGATATTTTGACAGTTCGACTTCTTAAAAAAAAATTAAATATAGTGCTAATGCATACATGAACGAAATGCCCATAGCCCGTTTGCCACCGGTTAGGCAAGATAAGGTCGCTGTCTGAGGCTAAGAGGGTAGCTCGTCAGTCGGTTGTTCCCGCATTTCTGTCGTCAGGAACTCGAAAGCCACAGTATTCTACTCTAGCTCGATAGCTGAAAATCATTTATTACTAAACGGTGATTACTGACCACGGGGATCTGATCGCAAGTTTGTCTCCTCGGCTGTAACTTCTCTCTTGCTATAGTCTTATTGATTGTCACGAATTTGTAATGAGAACTTGGTGTGAAAAAACATGTTGGACTCCCGTTTTTTTTTTTTTTTTTTTTTTGCCCCGAGTTCTTCCGCGTTCGTCGTTAGATCGAAATATCAAAGTGGAGACCAACACATTATACTTTAAACGCAATGCTACCAACAGCCGCAGCAGTCGGCGAAATAAATATAATCGGAGTTAATAATAGGACGATAGGGAAATGAGCGTTTCGTGGGAGAAACGTATGGGTCTGTCACTTCTGAATAAACCATGTTGGATGGTTTCTTAGCATGCAGCAATCGTATTAATCGTGATTTTTGGAGCCATATTGGGTCGAGTCATGAGAACTTCTCAAGCCCTGTTAGCATATCCGGAGCCAGGACGGCATCTCCGCCACGACGTTTATCTCAGCCCAATCGTCATGATAAACTGACAGGACAAAAGGGGATATCCGGCTCATTCATGATATAGGGGTAAACAAGTATTTTCCTGGGCGAGTCATAACGACGCCCTCAAGACGGGACGACGAAGCCCTGGTTTCGCTTGTCTGTTTGTGGCGCTACCCTTCCTTCCCTTCCTCCCTTCCGCTGCCCCGTAATTTATATATCGAAGCACCGATCTGAAGACTTACAATCTCGAGGAATTTGCTTACGGTTTTGTTTCCATTAACCCATTTATCGAGTTTAATATCTGAACTTTAAAAAACACACCTTGAGAGCTTTCTCGTGAGTAGTATAGCCCTCGAGCGTCGAGTAAACTTTATTTATTTCCATTTGTTTTGTCCTTCAGGTTGAGGGTTTTCTTTGAAGCCGTACAGGATATCAATAATCAAAATGACGAGGCAATACCTGACTTTGTATCACTCACCGTGTAAGTCTTGGGGAAGAGCGTTAGGTAGCCAAGGAGCGGTTAGCGTCACACAGTTCGAGAGCGGGTTGGCACTGGAAAAACGAGATCCAATGCTTTACGTCGCGTTATAGGAGTGAGGGCGGGCCGTCTCGCGCTCCCGTAGTAACGGAGAGCCCTGGTGGTACCCGAGCGAGTACTCTCGCTCCTCCATGCTTAGGCACTGCCAGCGGTAGGACAGATTCTTTGGTACAAAACTGCAATGCCTTCAGACCATCGATGTCTGGAGGGGACCGTGGCTCTATCTTAACCGGTTCGACCGGTTATAATTTGTACACCATCGACGAGGTGGATGTCGGGCTAGGATCGAGAAAAAATGCCACTACTACGGGAGCCATACCTCTGTCGGAGCGAAAGACATCTGGATAGAAACTATGGGCTCTCAAGCTGTCCGAGTGACGGCAGGAGTGAACGGGAGCTTGAGATACCGAGAGGATACCCGGAGAGCTAGAGGCACATGGACAGACGTTTCCTGGTGCACGCTGTCGGAGCACTGTTTCATCGCATGGAGATGCGGAAAACGGGGAAGATTCCAAGGTCGGTAGCTTATCTGCCTGATCGGTCGACATCGAACTCAGTACTTCCTTCCCAGTCCCTGAAAAGCTTCAGCAAACTAATATAGTATTCGTCGACAGCCGAACCGTAAACGTCGACTGTCCGTCACAGAACTAGTAGAGAAGGCGGGAGAAACATGAACTTAGATACCGCTTCTGTACCGTTGAAGAAATTCAAGCAAGGCCACCCAAAGGATGCTTCATCGAAGTCGTCTCATTTCTACGATGAGGAGGAAGCAATATATGACCGAATGACCCCTATCTCCGACAGCCCCCTGAGCGAATCCACGCAGAGTGTAATATTCGAGAATCCGTCTGCAACTGCCGAAGCCCGGAGGCCATACAGATGTGCCGAGTGTAAGTCCTCGTTCAGCACAGCCGGAAAGCTAGGCGTTCACGGCAACCTCTTCCACCGCGGAGCCCCTAAATGCACCGCAGTCTCACCGGGTTCCCGGAATACTGGCCGTCTCCTTCGACATATCCGGTCTCAGCACCCGAACAGAATCGATAGAGATGGTAACGTGGATTGGCCGGAGACCTGCCCGATCTGCGAACGCAAGCCCGACAACTACGTCGCAGGATGGGGATTGAAACGCACTGCCCCTTATGCCCGTTGAGAACCGGCGAACGGACATCGAAGCGAACCGTCAAACCCACAAACACTGCGGTGAAAATCGATGCCCCGCCAGATTGCTATAGCGAACAACGTAGCTCTGATGCGCGAGTACTTGCAGATCCCAGTACAGCTGGGGTTATGATCACGGACCGAAAACTGCCGGCCCCAATCCCGAATAGTGCCTCCCTTGCCCGTCGGTGTTTCTACCCCAACAATTCCCTCGGTAACCTTAACAACTCCATATTCTCTTCAACCACCGTCCCACCGCTATCCCAGCCTTTGGAACAGCGCAGATTATCTGCGACCGAGCCACGGAATGAATACGCTTTACCTCCATCTTCGTCCTGTTCCCTGCCAGAGGTAGCCGAGCTGTTCAAAACGGCGGCTGAGGGTTATGCATCGATTTGTGAGGGAGAGGCGGAAAACGTTGTGATGGGAATAAATTTTACTCCTACTATGCTGGCCCATGGATATCCTGACCTATTCTTAATCCCTCCCTTTTCATTTCTAACCCTTTCGAATTTTCCACATCCCCTTTTCCACCGAATTTTCCTTAGTCTTGTATTCGTCGATGTTGTTTTCCTTTCCTTCGAGTTTCTAGCCTTTTCTTGGTTTGATCTCGCGTTTTGCGGTGGCTTTCTGGTATGCGAGGGTGGACCTTTGCTTTGCCTTTCGAATCCTGTAAACCTGTTTTTGACATGCGATATGAATGACGACGTTAAAATTATCGTTAGTTTTATAGCAATGTATGGTTCTCAGTACATATACCACAAATATATCTCTGGCTTCTCAGAAAATTAGTCGCTGAAATAGAAAAAAATAGATTAGCCTGTACTATTTATGAGAAGCTTGCTTGATCTCCGCGAGAACTATCGTGGCCACACGACGAGACTTTATGTCTTGCCATGGATAGCAATATCAAGAGCACACCAGAAATGATTTTCGCAGTTAAACAAGTCAAACAAAGCTCCGAGACTGCATTGTGCATCATATATATATATATATATATATATAAATAACCCATTCATCAACCGGTAGTTATCCATCCGATTAACGGGTTGAAGAATAATACGCCCTATTATACCCTCCGTAACACAGGTATGTATCAGGTTATACTTCTGATTCGCGATTCTGTGCATCTTCGGAACGTCTTTCCTGCAAACCAAAGAGGGAAAATATCCCTTGGTTCACTTGGTGCAGATAGAAAACCGTGTAGACCCGCATCGTCATCCTCGCCTGAAAGTGGATCACAAGTCTTGCCCAAACGCAGGATTTTATCGGAGGGTTAGATCTCGACTACGCAAGGACGATATGGCAGCGCTAGCTATTGACATTCCAGGTCGCGGGAGAGCATGAAGATAAATTACTGCGGAAACTTATCTCTAGCTCTACATAGAAGCTTCTTCCTTTAAGCGCCATCATTCTTCGACGTAGGTCTTCGGCTTTACAGCACTGGCAGCCGGCCGGATCTTGAACCTAGCGTTGCAATATCTATCAATATATAGCTTTTCGGTATTATAATATGCTGCAACTCATTTATGCTGTTCATATGGCGAGATCATCATACGATCGTTAGATTTTCGTTGTTTCTTCATCTCGAAGTTGCAAAAATCTTCAAGATTTAGTTTTCCGGACGCTAAATTCAAGGCCCGCGGGCCGTGGCGGTACTTCCGTCCATCGCTAGACTATATCCAGACTAACGCCATAGACATGAGACTGAAGAAAACACTTGGCCAGCTGAGTAAACCCTCTAGCCGCTGTGATCGACGTGTGCACCCTTTTTGTTTTGTTTTTGGTCGTTGCGGCTTGTCCTAATTTCGAGTTAATTGTTGGAATCGCCGAGCCTGCTTTCCTTCAACGTGCATGAAGCAAGGGGATGAGGATACAAAAGAAAAAAAAAAATGTTGGAAAAAATGAAATGAGCTCTTTCCAACAAAAATAAGGCACAAAAGCCAACACCGCGCTAACCTAGATGATTAGATACCTGTCAACGGATAAGCTCATGGGTATCGGTTTACGATCCCGCCGAGACTGAGCCGAGCTTTTAGTTCTCGAGCAGATCGTGACAGGATTCATGCTGTGTGCGTGAATGTGATGGTGGCGAAGGAACCAACTCTTGCAGACAAACGCTAGAACCATTTGAGCCTTTACTCTCCACTTCAAGAATCCTGCTTATTATATCGCGAATATCATGGTCATTCTGTATGAGATTGAGGAGCGCCAGAGCCCCCTACGAGTTTTTATGATATAACCTGTCAACTTCTTAGCTATTTCAGCTTTAAAAAGCCGCCTGTGTTAGTGTCTGGATACCTAGGCGCTCGTAATGGCGATGGTACACGTCATGAAACACATGGGCTTCAGTAGGTACCTGCTGTTGGAGACTTGCGGAAAATGCGGTCTGATACGCCCTGTCATTCTTTTGGTCCCTAGGCGAGAGCAATCTAGACCACCACCCTGACTTGTCTCCACATCAAAATAGTTTAACAGCAAAAGTATACAACAGGCCAGATGATATACTCGCCTGGAACCGATTACTATTCATTTCTGTCGACATCTCTAAGAAGCCCTTGAGTATGCTCTAGGTACTCCTTCGCGATGAGTTACAGCTACAATAAGAACTCGACTATATACAGAATCAGTACAATTTTAGCAATCATAGCTCGGCTATGGGTACTAGTAGGAATCCTCGACACGAGACCATTTTAAACCTCGAGCTTAGCTCGATATAGCATCCTGAAATGCGCAACTTCCGATCCTCGGACATTTACACTTTTACCCTAAACTTCGGGGGCAGCGGCTTGTTGTTCATGTTGCAACACCTAAAATTATCTCCGCCGGACATCGGTCTTATTGGATCATAAAATAAACATCATTAGCCCCCATATTTCATCTACCGCACTAGTAGAAAAGTAGAAGATCCAGACTTACTAGTCTCCCACCAGGCGCTTCCGGCGGCCTTGCACCCGTCCGCCGTCCACCTGCACTGACTCCACACGAAAGGGCTGCTGCTGGAGCCACAGCCGGTAATTTCACAGCATTTCACGTCATTGCCGTCGAACTTGCAGTTGTTGTCCGTGTACGTGCCGCCGGCCTTCTTGCAGTCTTTGATGTGGAGGCAGATGCCTTCCTTCGGGCCGGAAGAGCAGTGACCGCCGACGGCGGCGAGGGCGGGTGAAGCCGCGGCAAGGAGTGTGATAATCGATGAGATATGCATTTTTTTTTTTTGGATGTTTAAAATATTAGTGATACACTAAGAGCGTGTTTGGACTTGAAGAGGGGTGATGGTGAGGTTCTACGAGAACATTCTTTGGAGACAAGGGACAGAGGAGGTTGATTTTATAATCTCCTGGGAGTGGCTTGCCTTTCCCCCGGCTGCGTAACCAATCCCCAGTCTCTTTCAGATATCTGCACAACGTCGATACCCACGCTCGACCACATGGCCGAGGTGGAACCACCAGCGAAGTGTTTCAAAGACTCAACGTGGGCTCCCGTCGATTGGCCCGGAAAACCACGCATAGCTCAAAATGCGAAATCCTTTCACAATACCATGTCGACGAAAGTGCGGAATCTATTAGAAAAAAAAATCGATGTCTTCCATGGATAATCCTTGCAGATCCAAACTATTCGAGCGAATAAGGAAGCTGCTATGTGAATATACAGATATTCTGTACCACGTCTCTAATACGTAGGCGAGTAAATATAGTGCACTTTTGCGGGGTTTTTACGTTGAGTTGAGTGGAATAATCTTCAGCGATTCCCCTGCTTATTCGTCAGGACCTCAAGCTTGCTTGGCGTTTCGCGGCCAAGAGGCATTTTAAATTACAAGCCCCCCGGACCGTTGAACGGTTCCGAATAGATGTTAGATACTAATCCTTTCGGTTAACGGGCGAACGGCCCACACTTGATTTCACGATCAAGGTTCTTTTTTGCCCCTTCCTTTCATTTCCTCCGTTGCTGGTAGACAAGGAGAGTCCCTGCCAGTGAGCCGCTCCTCGGTCCCCTGAAATGAGTACTTAGCTCATGGACATAGGCTGCTAAACAACCCCCCAGAAGCTTACTCTCGTGTGCGTATAACCTTATCATGCACGTATTGCTTGTTGAACGGATCGTATCGTCTAACCCCACGGTACCCACGTGGATGTTACCTGTAACCTATACACAGTGTAATCCTTTAGCGGCACCAACCAGATTACTGATCACAAAGGAAGACACCAATTGATTCATCGTTAGTATAGGTATATTCCATTTCAAGTATCGCTTGTGACCTAGCTTCACCCGTCCTATATCGCGGAGCGATATAACTTAGTTATATATACCTAGATAGGATTCACACTTTGTTCGTTAGAGATCATGATACCTGTTAGTACTCTTGAGGAGCATGCAATGAGGTGGCGTTTAAATACTCGGGATACTAGCCATAGTGTCATAAAATGGGTCGGCCATATTATCGTAGCTATCCTAGTAATAAAGGATCGATGCGCTAATGGGACGTCTTGCTAGGGTGGCTAGCCCTTGGAGACCTCTAAGCTAGTAGGAGTAGTAATGTTAGTCATTAGCGTTAGCCAGATAATGTTATGGTTAGTTTTAGCTAGGCAAAAAAGTAGGTGTCAGTTAGTAGTAATACTACTTAGTATAATGTGGTTAAACCGTGATCCATTATTCGTTTTTTTTTTTCTCTTTATATTATTTGTTATAATAAGATCGGATCGATAAACATGAGCGGCATCGTTCCCCCATAAATCTTCCCCTCAAACACTTTTTTTTGTCAACAATATTTGGGACCAGCCCTGTGAGACCTTTTAGGAGTATCGTGTTTCTAAAATATCGATTCTTGACGAGTTACTGCTGGCGTGATTGATTCTCGAAGATAACGTTCTATATATTCACTTGGCCGAAGTATCCTATTTTAATCCAATGTAAAAAAAAAAAAAAAAAAAACATAGCTCGCCAGTCCTATCACCCATCTTTTAGGTTCAAGATTTCCGCGACCTCTCTCCGAAGGTATAATGTAATATGACCATTGGCGACTGTATCTTCCTTTTGCTGACTATGGGCCTCATTGGTATTGATATCACGGTTTGGTAGTACTGTATGAACAGCCGTTCATCAACTTACAATCATGGCATTATTCTTCTAGATTCCCTTGCTGGTATCATATTGAGTTCCTTTAGTAGCCTGTGAACCATTCAGTACTGGCTGTGATAGCGTGGCTTCAGAAGCGCCGTCAGTATGTACTGTTATGTTTTGCAAGAAAACAACGCGCGGGTTTACTTCTACCATACATGTATAGATGTACCGTACTGTTTGACTGTAGGCATCCAGCTAAAAACAGCGATGAGCTCCAAATTGGCACGCATGCATGCTTGTTTGGTTTGCCCTCGTTATTTATAGAATGGTGCCGTCTTAATGGAGATTCCTATCATCACGACACGTAGTAATTTAAATAATTCTCGGTTATTTCACGGTACGATTAGTGTTTATCCTTATTCGATAACTGTCGATAGGTTTTGCAGAAATACTTACGTACAGGCTTGTTGACGGCGGCATAGTCCGATGATTTACTCTATTTGCCGGAAAAAAAAAATACTAATATAGCGTATCTTTCTTTCGTGCTGTGATAAGCCAACATTGGATGTAGGAGAATTAGGCGCGGTGTATATCCTATTGTGAACTGAGAGAGGGCGCATGATGGAGCCCAGCTCGAACGCAGCCCTAAGTGCCTCCTACAGATTGGTCCTACGCCAGAATGAAATAGTTTTCACTCCGGCAGACAGGCGAACTGATTTCAACAGCCCCCGCATTTGTCGCTTTTTATACTTCAGCGTCGGGCCGTTCTTACGATAAGTTCCGTTAATCCCGTCAGCTTTGAGCATGAAGTATGGAGAACACCATGGCTAGGGGAATGCGTCCAGCATCTTTTAGGTTTCGTCCACGATAATATCTTCCGCTCAGGAGTCCTACCTACGCTGACTCGGACCGTGACGATAGCCTGCTATCGTTTATTATGAGCAGACTTTCCTGGCCGCCTGGACGAATATTTTCACTTATTATTATTAGCACATTTATCATAATATTATTACTATCAATATTTTGTTCCTTTGGGGGTCGTGGGGAGAATTTTCGGTTTTTGGTTTATTTTTTTTATTTTTTTTTATTTTTTTTTTTTTTATATATTAGCAAGGCAATGGACGGGTTGCTGCCATCCTATATGAGACTTCTATCATTCCGACAAATCTCCCAGTCTTGCCCTCTCTCTCTCCTTTTCCGACTGCTGACGATTCAACTTTCTCACCACGGTAAGTGCAACTTGAAATCTCCAACTATTATACTTGCTCCTATTCCAAAAAACGTAGCTTATATTCGTCTTGCTCCTGCCCGCCTCCACTCGCTACTAGTAATCTCCTTCCTTAACCCCTCTTGTTCTGTTTCCTTAGTTTAAAGCTACATACTGCTTTAACTAGCTTTTCCTCGGAAAGCTTTTGCAGATGGCCTGCAATATATACATCCCAACAGATTCTTTGTCCTGCTGTTCAAAAACAACAACCATTCCTCGTACAGCATCCGTCGGCGCGCAGGCCTCAACCCAAGCATAATACCCATCTCCTCGAACCCCACATCCTCACGGCTGAGTCCATCCCACAGCCATCCTGGCGCTGAAGGGCCGGAAAGGTGAGATCACTCGGGAACTTCTTGCAGATATCGGGGATTTCTGGAGCAGAAACAGCTCGAAGAGGCCAAATTTTTTGACTGGACGCTAGACGGGGTGAAGCTCGGCGACGTCCCTAGCGAAATTGTTCTCGTCGTTAAAGGCGTCGACGGCTCGACGCGCTCGTAGGAAGAAGGAATCCCTCACGCCAGAGAGTGTTAAAAAAAAAAGAACGAAAGAAAGAAAAAGACAAAGGGGGGAGAGAAGAAGCAAAAAAGAGAAAAAGGAGAAAAAGGAGAAAAAAAAAAAAAAAAAAAGGTAAAAAAAAAAGAGAAAGTAAAAAACCAGCGAACAATATCTTATCGTCCACCATCATCAATCACCATGCCTTTAGGTCACTGCAAGAAAACCTTTCCCAGGCCCCCGCAGAGCTCAGCGAACAACCGACCGCCGTCCGCACCCGCCCCGCATCATGCTAGGCTCCCTACCAACCTTCTCCCCTCCTCGAACCCGAGCTACGGACGATCTACAACCTCTACAACCACGGACCAGGAACGACCTCGCTCGGCATTGAGCAAGCCACCCGCCAGGAGCCCCAGGTTGACGACCTCACCGGCTGGTTTGCGAACAGCGACGACCTCCGAAGGGTCATGGCATCGAGAAGCCCGGCGAACGCGGGCAGGTACCGAGGACGAATACGCCGGCGCCGTTGCCGAGGCAGCTCAAACCGCAGACTGCTCCCCCGTCTTCTCCGACCGGTGTCGTGAAGTCCAATGCTGCCGTCGGAAGTCTCGACGGCCAGAAAACGGCGGGAGCCAGAAATGCCCCGCTCCTCCGCCGACGGATAAGCAATTGCCGAAGAAAGCTACGCTCGGAGCAACCGCGACGAAGAAGGTCACCCAAGGCATCGATCGTCCGAACCTGTCGACCCGGCGGGCGAGGATTTCTTCGAGCCCAGAGACGCCAAACAAGCCGATCCCGAAGAAGGCGAAAGCCGAGACGTCCACCTCTATCGTCAGGAAGGAAGCGACCGAGCCGAAGTCCAAGGAGGGTTTGTTCCAGAGCTGGTACGACGCCATCAACGGGGACACCGCTTCTTCGAAATCTACACCGGAGCCTCGTCCAGCAGCACCAGCGCGATTCCGCTGGCAGAGCGCCGCGCCGCAGCTACTTCCGCTGCGCAGAAGAAACCGTCTGTTTTATCACGGGGGATGCCGGATACGAGCAAAAGCAACGGGGACACGGAATCGCCGGCAGCCTCTAAGAGATCGCCGAGGCCACCGGGACGAAAACGGGCTTTTGCGTGCCGTGTAAATGGTTGGGTCGTTATAATGTAAGCTCCTCAACATCCCTCATCGAAACCGGCGCTTCCTTGTTTGAAGGGGAAAAACTGACGGTTTTGATGGATATCGGATAGTGTAGCCAGGGCAAACCGTGCGAGCAGTGTAAAGAGACGTGGAACAAGTGGGGCGGAAGTGGGTCTGTAAATACGACAACAGCTTCTCGAGGCCGAGGTACGGAGATTCCGGAGGAGTACCGCATGCGGCCGAAAGCAGAAGCTACGAGTGAGGATAAGGACAAGAAGGTAAAAGTCAACGATACCTTTTCCTCCCCCCCCCCCCCCCCCCTTTCTAAGAAAGAAGTGACATTACTGACAAGTTCCTGCAGCCGATTCAAAAGGAACAAAAGCAACAGGAGATCAACGAAACGCCCCCACTCAGCAAATCGAGGAAGAAACTAGCGTCCTTCACGCAAACCAAGAAAGAACCGCCGCCTAAATTCAACCTCCCTCAAGCCGCAAAGCACCCTCCAACTACTCCGCCGTCAAAAAAGCCTACGTCCATCCGCCAGTTCAGGAAGATGATCAGGACGACATGAACGTCTGCAAGGAGGTAATGACCGACACGAGCAAAGGGGATAACGTCAGGACTGCTGCCAGGCTGGAGCTTAGGAGGCTAAGGGCGATACACGCGCACGAGAAAGTGAAGGAATACATCGACAAGGAGGACGAGATTGAGGATGGCGAAGGGTCGAGTTCGCTGAGGCTAGGCTTACGGCGGGGAACCTTCAGGACTTCCTTAATTTGGTTGGGTATGAATTGTTGGATGTAAGTAGTAAAGGAACATCAAACGACACGAATACATCGAGAATTGCCCGCAGCGCTATGCATCGACCGACCTCGGCCGAGCTCTGTAATAAACGGCATGCATCGATACGAGGATATTAACATGGTAAAGATTCGTTTTATATAGAATTCCTTTTATATATAAACGGCAGGATACTGCCCTCGGTAGATAGTTTTATTCTTATATAATTAATAATTTTAATCTTTTCCTATATAGTAGCAACAACTACATTATAAAAAGTAATAGCTATATTCCGCGCTATCTCAAAACGGTAATCTAGATCTTAGATAATAACGTCGCGAAGCTCGTAACGTAGTACATTCTTAAGAAATAACTCTATCTTTATCTCGCCGCCTATCGCGCCGTCGCGAGGTATTACGAGCACGCTTAGCTATAGTAAAGTAAATAATCCTAATATTACGCCCGCTAACTCTAATAGAAGATACCTACCATATAGCGCTAAATATACCCGAGCTATCTAATATTATATAAGCGATTCGCTATAATCCTATCCTACTACTTAAGTAGAGTAGCGACTAGCTACTCTAGAAGAGGCGTATACTTATAAAACTACGTATATCGAAGCTCGCTAATATTATCGTAAAATCTAAGACCCCGAATAAGAAGCTTAGTAAAGATAAATAGGCTCGTTATAATACGGTAATAGTACTTATTACTTCTGCGGTAGGAATTAAGTAGATTTATTACTTTAACGCTAATAAATAAAGGGTATAGGCTATTTAGATAGCCCTTAAATCTATAAACTTTATAAATAACGAGGCGAATCGTAATATTAGAACTTTAGCTAATAAGTATATACTAGGAGACGACGATACTATATATACGTATATTAACCGCGCGAAAGGATAATAGATAAAACTAAAGGCTCTCGACTCGAGACTCCGCGATAATTAGCTTATTAAAAATATCTTAAAAGGATTACCTAAGTTATATAATATTATATTATCCTCTATTACGTTACTAATAGTAATAAGAGACGTTACGATAAATCTTAAGTAAGTAATAAGCCTACTAAGCTAAGAAGAAGTACGTTAAAAAATATAAAAACTTACGTACGATAAATCTAGCGCTAATATAAGCCGCGCTAAAAGAAAATAAGAGTAATAATAATATAGCCTATATAGTAATAAGAATAGACGCTAATAATAAGAATACTAATAATAATATAAATATTAATAGTAGTAAAAGGAAATAAAACGTATCGAAATAGCGTAAACGCTCTTTAAGAGAAGGTTATAACTATAAAAGATTTAGTAGCCGTAGTAGCTAGTAAAGCGTGCTACCGTAAAGTATATCGATATAAAGAGTATAGTATTATATATAAAAAATATACTATATATAGTACTACTACTATAAGCGTTTAATCTTACGATTAACGCTAGTAATAAAGAAGGATTTTAAACCCGGTTTAATTATAGAGATAGCGCCGGCTAGTAATATTATTTAGATAACGCTAGAGAAGTAAGATAGACTCTTTCTACGCTAGCCGCCGCTAACTACTGCGCCTAACTACGAAGCTAAAAGACGCCGCCTTAGCTATAAACTATAAAAAGATAAAGACTAAATATAGATAGCTATAAATATAAAAAATAATAATACTTTAGAATAGTATTACGAGGCGTACTATATTAGTTTAAATAACGGTTAATAATACGCCGATAGTATAAATAATAATTATATTATAAGATAATAGAAAAATCTTATAGAGCTAATATAGCTTAAACCGCCTTACTACGTACGTATAAAGGACGATTATATCGTTCTAGCTACTATATTAGAAACGTACGCCTTAAAATAAATATTAATAGTAAACGCCGAGTTATTATAATAACCGGCGTCTATTATTATAAAAAATTTAAATAAGCTAAGCTACTATTAATAGTATAATTAGTTAAACGGAGACTAACGTTTAATCTCTTAAATTAAACGTACTAACGTTTTAATACCGTAAACGGTAAAATCGCTCTTTAAGCGCCTAAACAAGAAAGAATATTCCTAATAGCTATATAGAATAGTAACGAACTACTATAAACTAGCTTAATATATAGTAAATAAGCGCTTATTATAAAGATAGAGCAAATAGTATAAAAATAATACTAGGCCCTTAGCTATTTAAATAAAATTAATCTTTATTATTTATTATAAGATCTAGATATAATTATTATAAAGATACGTATATTTAACGTCCTTATAAAGTATATATAATAGGTAAATATATACTATTAAGCGCTTAAGCGTTAGCGACTTAAAAAACTACGCCTCTATAAAGATTTACGTAGATATATAGATAGCGCTCTATAAATAGTAGAGTTTAAAAAATAAATAGATTTAATAGTATAATTAACGATATAACTTAATATAGCTAAATACTTATAATAATAAAAAGAATAATTAGTAAATAATAAATAAATAGATTAAGGCGCGAATTACTAAATACGCTATAAAGTACTCTAATTTAAGAAGCCGCGATTTAGTATTATTATACCTATTTTTATCGTTTATTATAATAGCGGCGGTAAGTATAGCGATTAATAAATAATAGTAAATTTAAAATATACTAGCTTTATATAGTATTAAATAATAGCGTATACGCTAAACGATTACGGCTAAAATAAAATAGTAAAACGCTTTTACTAACTATTATAAATAAAGCGCGTACGGCGCTTTACGATATAGATTTACCGCTTTATCTATAGAAAAAAGCCGCCCGATATATTTATAAACTAAAAAATATATTTACGAAGGTACTTCGCGGTAAGACGTTTTACGAGGCGTATTAAGCTATAAACTAATATTAGTAAACTCTACTCGTTAGTACTAATATATAGGTAAAAATTATTATCCTACTAATAAACTTACTATAAGAGTATAAAAAAAAAATATATAGGATTTAAAAATAGCAGTAAATAGTTAGAGTATATAATCTAACTCGCATAAGGTACTATAAACCTCTTATTTTATAATAGCCGCTAGATTAAATCTATTACGATAGATTAAATACGATAATTTTACGCTCGCCGCTTAGAGTAGCTCCTTAACTCCTATTAATACGGTAGCCCTCGCTATATACTAAAATATCGAAGATCTAGATACTATTACCTACGCTTAGGTAATATAATCGTCGGAAAAAGTAGAATAGTAGGTAGTAATAAAGGAAGAACTACTCTCGCTAGAGAAGTACGGTATATAGAAACTAATTTAAACGGATATAAGAAAAATTAGTAGTAGTATCTACTACTACTAAAATAGGTACTTTACTATAAATAAAACGCTTAGAACGAGATTATTTACTATAAGGTAAGACTAGTAGTTCTAGGCTATCTATAAGATTAATAAAACGACGATATATATTTACCGGTCGTTAAATTCTCTATAGCCTACGCTATTCTAGCGGTAGCCGCTATATTAGATCTTAAGGTACGATATAGGGATATTATCTCTATATTTTTTAGAAGGGATCTAGCGCCTAATTAGTAAGTAAATATACTCGCGCCTAAAGAGTATATATTAATATAGAACGATTCTTAATAAACTAACGCGTAAAGGTATAATATACTACTCCGCCTTACTAAATTAATATATAGCCTACGTATCTCGCTATTAATCTAGAATAGTAAACTTTATAAAGTATTAACTAGTATAAGATTATATTAATTACCCTATAATACGGGTATATACTACGGCTTAAAAGATATCGATATAAGAGGCGTTAATATATATATTCTTATATTTATCGATAACTTACTTATTATTATATATAATAAACTAGCCGATAAGATTAAAGAAAAGCTACTTAAATAGCTTAATATTAAGTAATTTAACGACGCGGTATACTTCTTAGGAGCTTAAATCAAGAGAAATCGCCGCGAAAAGACGATATACTTATTATAAGAAGCGTATATTAATAGATTACTTTAACGTTATAATATATAAAACTACGTAGTTACGGCGATATTAATAGTTTAATATCCGCGCTACGCTATCCTAAAAAGAATTAAATTATTAAACCGAAGAACTATTATAGTAAACTTAGAGGAACTTAATATTTAACGGTTTAAACGCGCCTAGAACTAGCCTTTACTTAATTAGAATTAGCTACCTTTACTACCTACCTAAAAAACTCGTAATATACCGCGATATAACGGTTACTACGCTATCTATAGGGACGCGTAAGTATAGTCTACGCTTTAGCCCGAGTAGTACGATAGAGAGATATAGCCTTAGAATATATAGATAGCGACTTCGTTCGAGCTAAAATCGCCGCTTAGTTAGTAGCTACGCTTTTATAATATACGAAGAAGTAGTATCGTTTATATCTTATAAATAAACTACCGTCGTTATTTTAATAATAGAGGTAAAATATACGGTACTTAGCGCCGCGACTCGAGAGGTAATATAACTTAAAAGGATACTCTAGTTAAGTCTACTTATAAACTAGTAGACCGAGGCTACTAATAATAAAAAGATAATTTCCGTTAAATTAAAAATTAATAATATAGGCGCTTACTACCTAGCTATAAACGCGGCTTATAACGTTAATAAACGAACTAAGCATATCGACATTAAATATTATTTTATTAAAAAGAAAATTAAAGATTATAAGATCGCGCTAGCGTATATTATATCGACCAATAACGTCGCCGATATATTTACTAAACGCTAGCTCTACGTATTTATTAAACTAAGGTAAGCGCTAGGAGTACGCTCTATCTTAGATTATAAAGAATAGGGAGGCCTCGGCCTATAGCGGGTAAGAAAGGCTATTAGATATAAGTAATAAAGGAATATTAAACGATATAAATATATCGAGAATTACCCGCAGCGCTATATATCGACCGACCTCGGCCGAGCTCTATAATAAACGGTATGCATCGATACGAGAATATTAATATCGTAAAGATTCGTTTTATATAGAATTCCTTTTATATATAAACGGCAGGATACTGCCCTCGGTAGATAGTTTTGTTCTTTATGCAATTTGATCTTCATCCTACATGAATTGTGATCTTCTTCGACGCGGAGATGGAAGGGGACATTCATTGAAAGAAACTTGGACTCGGAGGGAAAAAATGATTTATCGTTTCAATTTCATGTTGAATTAGTCCGTTTCTATTCACGGTGTCGATATTACGCAAGAGGGGGACGATTATTTTTTTTTATACACAACCCATTCAATTACGGTATATGCTTATCATACATTCGGTTCGACATTTTCTTTTCCCTTTTCCTTTGTTATATATTCATTGACCAGTGGGTGAGAACTCGCCGCATCGCGAATTCGTTCGGACTTTATTACATTTCCCATTATTTCCTTTTCGTCGTAGTTTAGTCGGCCGTTACGTGTTTCGTTCAAGGTAGTATATGAGATCCTTCCAAGGCTTTTAAGAGCTTTACTACACCAACGGCCACTCTTTTCCGGGACGGCATACTAAGAAAAGACATGTTGGGAGTAGAAACAGACGACGAGTGGAGCGTATTGCTGATCTGAGGTGATTATCAACTTGAACAAGTGGGTGTGAAAAGTATTTTAATGTACCCCATCTTTCTCTGCTTCGCGCTTGTTAGGCTTTTTCTTTTTTGTTTTGGTGGAGTTGTTAATAATTATTAAAAGGGAAAAAGAGCCAAACCAAAAATAAAAAATAAAAAAATAAAAATAAAAAATAAAAAAATAAAATAAAAAAATACACGGCTTCGGTATAGGAGCACAGAACAATCCTGCGACGTGTCGACGAAAAAAAAAACGTCATAGATGGAAATCCTGCTCGTAGCTCTTCCGTTTATTGGGATCCGAAAAATAGCAGTATCGACCCGTCACCCAGGCCGTGATGTATTTCAAGACGGGGGGAAACTTAAAATCTCATCGATGAGCGGATTCCCAATCCCCCCGCCCCATCCCGCTCATCAACCCTCCTCACCATCATCGCCGGCAAGGCAAGCGCAGCCAAATCTCGCCAAGATGAATCGCCTACCTCCAGAGATCCTGACCGACATCCTGCGGCAGCTTACCTACTACGACCTCCTCCTCAATGTCCGCCGCGTCAACCGGCGCTACGCGACGCCTCGCCGCAACCGACGGACCAACGGCAGACATCCTCTTCCGCCGCACTACCACCCCCGCCATAGCACAGCTACCCATAGCTCTCCACCACGTGATCCTGGGCTCCTGCTACGACAGCTTATCCTCCGTGCTCCTGCTACCGGGGACGACACGCGCCTGCCGTACCCGCCGCAGTCAGACCTCACCGGCAGCGTCTCTCCGAGAACCTCTTTCGCCCCCGGTCTCGTACGTCCGCGTCACCTTCCGCGACCCTCACGAGGACGTATCGGAGACCACGCAGAGGCGCTTGGGCGATCCGACGTCGACCGTTCCGGTTTGCGTGCGTGATGTTCTGGTGGAGGTGGCGATGTACTTGCACCGTCTGGCGCCGGAGTATTGCTCCGTGATGCTGTACCGCGCGATGGTGTTCGCGAGGGGTATGGGGCGTGGGAATAGGAGGTTGGGCGTTGGCAGAGGATACGCCCGCCAGACGGGGAGCGAGAGTGGAGGATGCGTTTTACTTGATATATATGAGTAGGGAGAGGGTCGTGGGTGGGGTGGTGGAGATCGTTTTGAGCGTGATGGAGCTGTTAGATGACTATGAGTTATGAGTTCATGCGTTGCTGGGAATTTCAAGGAGAATGAAACGGGTAGCGTTGGTCATTATTGCGCTTTTATCGGAAAAGGATTTCTGTCATGGGTTGCGGGCGGTTGCGTATTCTCATGACGTTTTCTAAAACGGATCTTTGGGAATATCCGATTGATATTCTTCACTGCGAGGGTATACTTCAAGCAAGCATGGGGCTGTTACCTTTCTTTTCTCCCCTTTTGCATGAGTATTTCTGTTCAAGTTTTTAAAAGAGATGCTAAAGGCCTATGGAGAAAGTTCTGTAAAATATACCTAAAGAATGTTTCGGCTACCTTGTTTATCCGATAGACACTCCATAATGATTGTTTTGGTGAGTTAATTGTGAGTCGATGTCTCCGTCATCATGCATGCCTCATGCCTTTTGGTTATATATATATGATTTGGACGGTTTATATTTACAATCACTATTTGATCACATTCGCTTGAGGACAAGCGGAAAGGTAAACATTCTTGTAGGCTGATCTGCGTCTGCCGCCAACGACTGCAATTCCTGGTGTAGCCACTCTTCAAGCTTTTTGGACCGTTTGCCCAATCTTGCTAAGACGAGTATAGGTACGAATTCCTCCGGGATGCAGATATCCAGGCATAACGTTCTAGCGCCGAATTTGTGGCTCCAGTGGGCTTGACTAGAGTGAATTTCTCCTGGAGGGCGAGCAGAGATGTTACGGGCTCTATAACATGGAAGGAAGTCAAGGGATCTTTGGGAGCTTTCCTCAACCCTGCTTACGGTCTATAACGGCGACTGCATTGAAACCGCATTGGAAAAGAATCCAACACCAGTTTATGAAAAGCGTCTTCGGATAAAAGCGATTCGTGGGAATTTTTAAGAATCTTTCCCCTTGCCTTTTGATGAGATCGTCCAGCGCTGCGCCGTTTTGATAGAATCTGATAGATGGCTTCTCTGAAACATCTCCATTGCCACACTGATTAGAGCGAGACTGAATGTCCCGATGACGAGGTTATCTCTGCATCCATTTCAGCCCACAGCTTATCGTGGTACGCCTTTAACCATATCCTATCGTTGAAGCCTTTCTCCGTGGTCTGGAGTACCACTGGGCACCCTCTGTCTAATCGGAATTCCTAGCGAAGTAGCGACTTGCCTCGTTGGTGACGGCTCCTATTCGTGATTCAGGCCCGAGCCCGATGATGCGAGACTGCATATTATCCCTCCGCGAGCGCACCACGATGTATGGACTGCTCTTACCGAAAACGCTGATCTCATCGGATTCTTGGAGCTGCCCTTGAAGGTCGGGCGCTGCTAATCCCAAGATCCGAAAAGCGCCGTATCTGCCTTGTGCGGCGTCTCCGAATGCTAGAATGTATGGCTCCAGTTTCCCTTGAGACCAGTTCAGAGTGTTCATGCTGAGTCCGCAGGCCATATGCGCCGCGACCCGCAACAAAGCTTTTCTGAAAGCGAGACTATCCTTTTGCCTCGCCGCGATTTTGATATCATGCCATTCTTTGGCAAACGGCAGAATACAAACGCCTTCCGGCTTAGGCTTTTCTGTAGCCTCATAGAGGAGGAGATAGAGCTGAGATATTTCACGGAGTATTACCAGTGCCTCTTGAACATTGACATCGTGAATTCCGAGGCCGGATCGGGGTCCAGCCTGGGTCGGGACTCTCATCGCTTCGTGGGACAACTCAAAAAAGTTATAAGGACCGTACCGGGAAAGATTCTCGCTCACGACCATGAGAATAGAATCAATATCCAAGTCTGCTTCGGAACTTGGTAGGATGAATCTCCAAACGCCAGACCGTATGCCAAGACTGTCAGAGTCGACCGTGAGCAGATCATATTGAAGAGTGAAGAGATTGCTGAAGTCTCCGAGGCAATAGGGTTCTGGAACTGACGTCGCCGGCGAGGCACTCTTTCCGATGTCCACATGAAATTTCTCAAAACACCCTCAGTAATCTTAGCTTTTACCAAAGTTGGAGGGCCCGCCTCGCGGCGCCATTCGGCTTTGAATCTTTCATCATATTCCAACGGCGCCAAGGAATCGTGGTAACTGCAAAGCTGAGCCACCGAGTCCGCCCAAATCTCGCCGAAACTCATTTTCCTAACATCGGTCGGTTGTTTATACCAGGAGAAGCTCGGAAACAATGCCAGGACAAAATCCCTAGGTTTTCCTGTCTTTCTAGGGCTCAACGGTGAGTGGGCAAGGAAAGTGAAGGGACTACGAGGATGACCCACATTCCACGGGTGTCTGTTAACTCCCTGGTGACAGAGCCGTTCGTTAAAACCGCCTTAATAAATCTTACCCGCAGATTTTGGAATGTTTTCAGGATCTCGCTGCAGTATGTTCCGAAGGCGTTCGAGTTTTTCCAGTCCTGCCGCGCACCGACCAATATGTGGTGGGAATCGAAAGCCCAAAGATAAGCAGCATGGTAAAGCTCTATTGCCGCAGCTTTGTAGCTTAGCGGAATTCACCAGAATCCGACCATAGCATGTTGACACACCCTCTCGCCGCCGCCGCTCCAGGGACATCCTTTTCAAACCCTTGCATACGACGAATTGGAGGCTCCTGGAAAGGTTAGCCTCCTGCAAAGGCCAGAGGCGTTGAAGCCAATCTCGCCGGCCCAATCCGAGAGATGTTTATCCAAGTGTAATTGGAAATCAATTTGAAACTGCTTTCGCAAACCGTCATCAATCTCGTCACGGCGCGAGTCATCGAATAATGGAGGCAGCATTCCCTAAAGCCATAATCCTCTCGAACCACTATGGTTTTGACAGCATTCCGATATATGTCGGGAATACGTTCCACGATTTTAATCTTTTCGTCTTCGATGGATTGGTCGACGGCAAGTACATCCATCCAGAATGGCATCGGGCCGACTAAGGCCGGTAATCTTCTTCGATGAATTTAGCCTTCTGCGGCGAGACAAAGGCCTCAAAAGGAATCCGGGAATCTTTGTCCATTTGCATTCCTTCTCCATCCACAGGTGTGAGATGGCAATATAACTTATATTTAATATGTCAAAATCTTCTCGAACAAGGTTTGGCCGTCGAACCGGCAGAGGGTTAAAGAGCGCATTGTGGTGATAAAAGGGTAGGACGTCGAGGACAATTTTCGATGGTGAATTGTGTATGATGACAACCCGAGGGTCCAAAATTGCAAATAGGTGCACTTTCCCATGACACAGCTTGAAGCGACGCGATGGTGGGGAATATATAGATGATATGTGACCCACAGCTATTGTTCGAGAGAGCTGCAGCAAAAGCTCGATTTGACGTGTCATTTACTGTACAATGCAGGAGAGAGACAAGTAAATCCTACTTCAGTGTATCCCTTACCACATCTCTTACGTCTATTCATTGGCGCCAAGGAAAACCCAACCAGGCAAACCCGATAGCGCAAAGGCGCTCTGGAACCAAGGCGAAATCTTTCACCCATATCTCTCTCTCTCTCCTCATTGTGAGAAGCAGCGCACACTCGCCTTTATATCGCCCTCATGCACTTGGGGCACCTTTTAGACATCCCGCAGTTCTGAACCCACTCTCTCCAATTGACAACTCGCACGCAATACCGGCAGACTGCTTTTCCTCTCTTCCGCTCATTAGGCGTATCTCTAAAAAGGCGCTTGAGAAGTCTGCGCTGCTCTGCCCGGTCTGAAGGTATCTCGTAATAGCTCCTCTCCGGCCACGATGGTGCTTCCAGGAGGAAAAAGAAGCCCCGACAGCAATACCGAAAGGATTGGTAGTCGGCTTGGTTCTCAAGGTGTCCTGCGATCTCGAGGATGAGTTCTGCTGGAACCCGCTGCAGAGACATTTTCGCTGCTCGGAATATTTTATTGGATTAAGTTTCGTTCTCTCTGCCTTATTCAGGGATATTCTGCGCCATCCAGGAGGGAGAAGGCAGGGTGCTATATATGTGTTCTCGACAGCAGCCGCAGCAGTAGCGATTTGGACATCCGCTTCGTTCAAGGTAGGAGGTGATGCGCATTTCAGTCTTTCCCCGCCTTTTGGCGCGGTATCATTTCCTGCACAGGTTCTTGCCGAGAGATGGGCCCGCCCATTCTAAATCCGATGCACATTCAGCCTCATAAATTTCAGCGTTACCGAGGCCTCGAGGATAATAAGTAACAGTACTTAAATGTCTGATCGGGCCCGGAAAATCTACTACGCATTCGAATAAGACTAAAACTCGAGGAACAGGGTAGAAAAGGACGCCCTTCATCGATCGTATACCGTACATGTACATGACCTTAAGCTCCCTTCTCAAAGTCTCTGGCCTTCAAGCTTCAAAAATTCCTTCATCTTGCACTAGGAACACAACCCCTTCAGTAATAAGTTCTCTCTTTTTTTGAGCCTCCTTCAGCTGATAGGCCTTGGTCGGAGGGCCACAATAGATTAACAGAAGGAGATGACAAACCTTCCCCCCGGCAGAGCTTCTAGAGCCTTGTGGCCGGAAGAAATAAGTTGTGATGTCCTCAGAAGACCTTCTCCCCTTCCACCGACGAGTGACGCTCATCTACGTGTATGTAACAAAGAAGAGTTATCTGAGATCGCTTTGACAAGTCCCCATTTCCGTCTCGAGATTCTAGCATTAGGGAGAATTAAAAGCATCACAAGACGCCTTTGAACAAAAGGTAGCAAGGGAAGCTTCCACCTTTCACCTCTATGCCCCTTCTCAAACTCATCGGAGAAAAAAGTAGTATACCGCCCTCTATATCGTCCTCAAGCACTTCGGGCACTTCTTAAACCTATAACAATTCCCCTTCGTCCTCGGAGCCGACACGATCCATTCGTTCCAAGTGACCACGCACACGCAATGTCGGCAGACGATCTTGCCCCTTTTGCGGTCTTTGGGTATATCCCTAAAAAAGCGCTTGACGAGCTGAGCTGCTCCACAGATCGTGGTACATGACGGCCCCTCGGCCAACACGGTGGTTCTAGGAGGAACATGAAGCCTCGACAGCAGCACCGGAGCGATTGGTAGTCGGCCTGGCTCTCAAGGTATCCTGCGATTTCGAGGAGGAGTTCCACTGGGAAACGTTTGAGAGACATTGCTGTTCAGAATCGGCTCTGTGGAAGTGCTATGGTGCGAGACGGGGTGAAAGTGATGTATCGATTCAAATTCCGTCGTCTTTGCGTTGCTGATGGATGTTGAGATAATGCGTAGCCCTCCGGCACCTCTCCCACGCAAACTCGCCCGGGCTAGGCTTCCGCCTTCCGATAGACAGCCTCGAGGATCGGTAGAAAATATTTCGTCGCCGCCCTGCAGTACCGACACACCGTTCTTCCTATCTGTTCCTCCTCCGGCAGATCGCCGAGTAGTCGGGAGAGAAAGTCAATGTGTTCTGAAAACCCGCCGGGGATCGCAGCGCACTTTACCGTCATCCAACTCGCGGAAGGTAGAACTTTATACGTGTGCCGACAGCAGCAGCGTAGCGATTGAATGTCCGCTTCGTTCGGTAGATATTCGCGATTTCGTATATGAGTTCGGAGGGGTAGGAGGCGATGTGCATTTCATTTCCCTCGCCTTCTCTCGCACGATCTTTTTTTTTTTTTTAATCAAATATCGAGTCCCCTCTATGGTATGAAATTTCCTAACGGCCACAATGGCCAAAGTTCGTCTCCCAAGTATGCAGATCTCGAACTGTGAGGTCCGATGGAAAGTAAACTTCGCCTTCGCCAGAGAGGACTTAGAAGGGAATAAATGTTGACGGCGATGGTCAGTTTGCCAAATTCAGGCACCTTTTTTTTTTTTTTTTGTTGGGATCTGTTCAGCCTCGTGAACTCTCAGGTATGTAGAAACTTGTTTCTTGATCTCTTGCCCAGAGTTTCACATGCAGGCTGCATGATACCTTCATTAGCAGCCGACCAGCTTGCAGATTCTCGTAACACCGGACGCTACGGGGCCGATTGTTCGCTTCGAATCAAGCAAAGCGCAAGCATCTCATCGTATCCACCATGTTATTCTTGTTACTCAGAAGCGATAAGCTACATGAGTATATATGTTCTCACCTCAAGAAGTCTATTAGACAACCAGTAGGCTGACTAGCATGTTTAAGACGCTTTGGTAAAAAGGGATCTCCAAGTTTCTTAACACACCATACATCGCTTTAAGCTCCATTCTACAAAGTTTCGACCGTCCTTACCCTAAAAAAAAAAAAAAAAAAAAAAAAATACTATCCATTTTGCGCTCGAGCCCTAATTTCCTCCTTCTACCGTTTTTCGCCTTCTCTATCCGCAACTTCTCACGATCAAGATGGATCCGATCACATCTCTCGCACGAGGTGGACGTTGCCTGCACACATTGTCATTCTCTTATACACCCAGCACAACAATATCCTAGCGTCTCTGGTATATCCCTGAACAAGCGCGATAGGAAGTCCATGTGCTGTACTTTTTTATGAAGGCTTTGGGACGGCGTTAAGCGAGATCGTACAAGGGAGGATATTGCGGATGCTGCGGCAGCAAGACCGGAGGGACTTGCGGTCGGACTTATTCGACAAGCGGACTGCGATTTCCAGGAGCATTTCTGTGGCGAGAGAGACGAAAGCGACATTTTCTTCCTTCGCCTATCCCTAATAAAACGTACGTATACGTATTTCGGTCTATCTGTCCTGATTTCTCTAGTAGTAATAATGCCGGCCGTTGATTTGCAGCCGACATCTTGTATGCAGATCCTTACAGCCCTGCACTCGCGGCACACGGTCTTGTTGGACCTCTGGTGCTTGGGTAAATCTTTGAAAAGCCGCCAGAGGAAGTCCAGATGCTGCTTCTCTTCCCTGCGAATGAGGGCGGCATTTATGCCCTCCCCCGCTTCCTTGGAGTCGTTGTCGGGGATGGTCTTCGCGGCCAAATCGTGGCTTTATGAGAGCACGGAAGCGGCGGCAGGTGCTCCGGAAGGCTTCGCGGTCGGCTTTATTATGGATTTTGTCGGTGACCTCGAGGATTAGTTCTGCGGGGAGGGAATTGAGCTCTGGGGACATTTTTTTTTTTCCAGGGGTTCTCTTTTCTTTTTCTTTTTCTCTTTTCTTTTTCTCTTTTTTTTTTTCCAATGGTATTATTATTATTATTCCTTGTTACTAGTAGGAAAGTATCCTTCCGTGGAATCCTCGTAGGGGAAAAAGGACGGTAATTATACTAAGGCTACTAGTAGATAGCCTTCAAGACTGGGGAGGATTTCGTATTATCCCCAGCTGAAGAAGGCTCCCCTTTCGCGCGTCAAATGTATTGTACGCTGTGATGATAGGTGTATACTGCTTTTTGAGCCTCCCTTCAGCTGCCAGCCCGGCTGATTGGATTTTCTGAGGCGAAGTCCTCACTCACATCAGCATGCAAGCGGCTGGTTTGGTATGAAAGCAAAGAAAGTTCGAATATTCCTTGTCCCCGCTATTTTCCTCTCGGGAGGAAAGGATGACCATGGTCGCGTCGAGGGACCATTTTTCCCCGCCTTTTTTTTTCCAGCAAGGCGCCCTTTGTGCGTGCGCAAAGCGGCTTTACAGTTAATCGTACGCGTACGCTCATGGAAAGCAAACTCACGACTTTTTTCGATTCCAAGTTTCATTATTATATGAATATCCCTTTATGGTCAGATTGTTCGCACTCCCAAGATATGCCCGGGTTATCGGTCGTTACGAGGGGTGGGGATTTTCATCCCGGAGAATGTAGATACACGCATACCGTCAGGTATTGGGAACTTGTGTCATATACCGCAATGCAAACCGCATACCGGCTACTTGACTAACCCTTGACATGATATTAGAGCGCAGACGCACTTGCTCATTCTCGCATTGGAAACGATCTTCACTTACTCAATCGACGGCTATATGACTATGATATGCAACCCGCCGGTGTAGGTAAATCCTATTCATCCGGCCTCCCAACTCCCCTCCCAAACTAGCGCTTCCATGAAGTAAATAAAGACAACAAAAGCTGCTACTACCCTATACATCTGCCTGTTTTTTGTTTCTTTTTCTTAGGGCGGATTATTAATTTACAAGGCTACTTTTATGCTGTGATTTGAGACCGCAGAAGATTAAAACACAAGCGAGGGAAGAAGGAAAAAAGTAAAAATATAAATCAATAATAATAATATTAAAAGAAAATAAAAAATAAAAATAAAATAAAAAATAAAATAAAAAAATGAAAATGAAAAGTAAATAGATCGAGTAAGGGGAGCAAGCAACTATCCTTAACCCCCAAAGAATTAGTTTTAAAATATATTTGCCAGTATTTGGGGTTACTTAAAGTGCTGAAGTGCTCCAGCTGGATTAAACACTTCCAACCTCAAGTGTATTTGTTGCTACTACTACCAAGTAAGGTAGTATTACACAGAACCATAATGGCCATGTCAATCTCCGGAAAACGGGCCGACCCTTCGCCGACTTAGCACGAGAGCTCCAGCTCCTCGTAGCCTCCTTCTGCCCGTGGACCGACCTCCTTACCCTCCGCCTCGTCAACAAGCACTGTCTCGGCCTCGTACACGACGCCCTGCCCACGCACCCCAGCTGGTATACCGCCGCCGGCAACAAAGTCGGGCTCCTCCCGAAAAAGGACGAAGAACCGACCGCCTCGTCCATCCTCCGCGAAAACCTACCCCCAGATGCGTCGACCCCGATACGAGGCACACCGTATCCTCACGTTCCTCCGGATCCCTTCCCCAGAAAAGTCCGCGATGCCTACGCTGCCGCTGATGGAACTATGCGCGCTCGATCGCTTTTACGACGTGTTCAGCTCCCTCAAGCTGGTGGACGGAGGGACGGGGAGACGCTAGGATTCCGTTTGCGAATACTTCCCTGTTTTCCCCGCCGCGGAAGGGGGTCGTTCCGTGCCACGTCAGATACGTAGTGCAGGGGAGCTGTCAGAAGTTGAACGATAAACACACCGCGAGAACGACGAGGTAAACGATATCGTATTCCTGATAAGAGGAGCTGAAGAGGCGCAAGAGGAGGAGGAAGGAGAAGAGAAGGAGAAGGAGCAGGGTATATTACCGTTCGAGACTTCTGCTTGTGCTTTGGGAAGAATTTGGAGTCATGTTCAGGTGGGAAGAGCGGTGAGTAAGTTTTTATTAGTAATTCTGTATATATCTCTCTCTCTCGACCCTTCTCTCTCCCCCCTCTTTCTCTTTGTATAAACTTAATGTTTAACGTATAACCCCTCGCAGCATCACCGTGGAATCTATCAAACCCTACGTTCAATCGGACGGCCAGCTACACGTCACCCTCACCCTTCCTACGACCGCGTTTCCCCTTCCGACTCGAAACCTACAACCGCCCGCGAGTTTCTACTCGATCGAACGTACGAGCGACAGGCACGCCTCCGACAGCGATACCGACGAGGAGGAGGACCCGGCCGCGGTAGAAGATGACTGGGGCCTCCCCGGGGCAAGACCCACGGATCTATGCTTCCTTGTACCCGAAACGTCAACGGAGAAAGTACGCCGCCGGTTATCCGAAGCGAGCTGGTGGAGGGATGAGGACGGCGACGAATCTCCAGTTGCGGGTGTATAATGACGGTGGGGCCGGGATGCCACCGTGAAGGGCTTCTGGGGGTGAAGGGAGGCCCTTGTTTGAGGCG